>CAKAKR010063273.1:0-37574 GCA_916700685.1 Adelosebastes latens
CAGCTATAACGCCACTGACTACCCCACACTCACCGCCGTCACACACACACACACACACGGTGTGTCGGACACTTGCTAAAGTTACGCCGCGCTGACAGACCGTATGTGTGTGGCTGCAGCTGCAATCACCTGCCACAGTCTATCTTTAAATACCGCATCTCTGTATTCTTTCATTTTTCTCATAAAGTGCTTTGTGCGAGGAGATGAATTAACGAAGTGAATCAGCTCATCAGGTGCCATTTTGGATGATTACATTTGCATATACGGTGGCTCTGAGTGGTCAAATAACTGACACAAGGCGAAAAAACACAGAAAATCAAACCTGTTCTGAAAACTTTAATGACAGTGAAAGTTTTGGAGCCGGTGTCTTAACATGATTGACACAGCATGAGGTTGTATTTATTTTTAACGTGCAACAATTTCCGACGAAAAATACGGGCTCGGTGTGCAAAGGCCTCATTTAATGTCAAAACATTCATAGGCTATATTTCTTTGCTAGAAAGTATTGTAGTTCCAATGAAAACAGTTCATAATGAGGTCTGGGGATTATCCAGGGCAATGTTCCTGAAAAGACAAGTTGCTGTTGAAGTAGTTTGACTTTAATTTCTCAATGTTGTGAGCATTTACCTTCCTTGTATTGGGGTGGAGGCGGAAATGTCAGACATGAATAACTCAAACTTCAAACTCTAACTAAAATAATCTACATGACTAGATAGCACTAGAGATAAGTCATAATATCTTAATTTGGATGAGTTGATCATTTATTATGGAGTACCTTTTTTTTGGCTGCGTTTGACATGACTATGTTCTGTGCTTGTAAGCTCTTAGTAATATACTCAGCCTACATAAATCACCGGTGACGCTAAAAGCACCCATTACTCGCCCGGGGAAGTTGACAGACAATGGCAATTGGTTGAACAGGCAACCTAAGTATGGTGTGATTGTCACAGGGATAATGTTTCGTTTCTTTTGTTGCGGATGCGGTGAGCGACCTCTCACCCCTCCAAACCCCTCTCCTAAATCAGTCGCTGTGATGTGGATCACATTCCTGGCTGTTTACATTATCCCCCCTATGCCAGACGCTGCCACCAGCCATTCACACCTGTCCCGTCACGTCCTCGGAAGGGAAACTGTGATACATTTTGGGAACAGAAAGGCCTTTGTGTGTGTGTGTGTGTGTGTGTGTGTATGTGTACGTCTGGTGAGCTTAATGCGCAGACATTCACACAAAATTCAGAATTGCCCCATGCCAAGACTTGCACACACAGCTGAGAGATGGCCCACACAAATTCACGCAGAAACGCAGCGAGACACACACTCGTCGGGCTGTCAAACCGTCAGAGGAGTGAGTTATGGAGCTGGTGGATGTGTCTGAACACGGAGGGGGAAGATTCCAGTGCTGCAAGGAGTGATAAATGAGAAAGAAGTGCGAAGTAGAAGCTCCTCACTCCGACAGAGACGCCACAGTTGCTCAGCGGAGAGACCAGAACGGGCAGACATGTGCCGTCCCCTCACTGCCATCCTTTCCCAATTCATACATATACAGTTACAGAAGCTTGAAAAGAAAAAAAAATCTGGATAGTTTCTTATTATATCAAGAAAATGTTCTTTTTTGTTGTAACTAGACTGAAAAATGGTCTGTAAGTATCCATCTATTATTGAAGGTGCCCTGTGGAGTTTTCTTGTAAACAAAACAAAAGTTATCCGTGTTACACACCATAAAACATCCTTAAGGTCTAATGGCTCGTCTACACAGGAGGCGTTGTTTTGAAGTTGTCCGTCTCACAGATGCGGTCTGTCGGAACAGATGCGCTTCTATTTCATCAACGCAGCTGTCTTTACGGGCCGCGTAACGGCTCGTGTTTCACTCGCGCCTAGCGCGTGCAACGCCAGTCCGAGACGCACTTTTATGATTCAGTTCTATTTTCTACCATTTTATGTGCATAACTACAGTTACAGTAGGGATGCACGATCCAACTTTATACCGTTAGCGATAGCTGGGCTTTGGGTATTGGCCGATACCGAGTACCGACCCAATACCAGTGTTTAATTAATAGACTTTATGCCTCAGTAGGGATGCACCGATAACAATACCGGATCAGATATCGGGCCGATACTGACTCAAATAGATGGATCGGATATCAGTGTCAAAGGGGCCGATCTATTCAATTCAATTCTATGTTTATATACTATATATTGAAATTTTAATTCCTGTTTAAGTTTTAGGTTTTACCAAGTTGTTGGTGTAAGATTTATTATTTTAATAAGTTAGGAAAGCGATGTTTAAGTCAAGCCTGATGTTGTCTTACACGCAAAAGAATGATCCCAGTCACTTTCACACAGTGAGGCATACAGCTTATTAAAAAACACTGGTGTCAGATCGGTACTCGGTATCGGCAGGTGATTATCAGCTGATATCCAAAGCCCAGGTATCGCTATCGGTATCAGGACTGAAAAAGTCGGATCGGTGCATCCCTATGCCTCACTGTGTGGAAGTGACTGGCATCATTCTTTTATGTGTAAGGTAACATCAGGCATGACTTAAACATTCCTAACTTTGTAAAACAAAATGTGACCAATAAATACATAAATATACATTTATTGAATTGTTCTTTATTATTAAAATAATAAATCGTACAGCAGCAACTTGGGAAAAAATCTTCAAAATTAACAGGAATTACAGTTTAAGTGTCAATCTTTTTAATGCAGCAACAAATTGGTCATAACTTGAACAGAAATTAAAATTCCAGTGAATCCTGAATATATAAACAGAGAATTGGATTTAATAGATCGGCCCCCATTGTCACCGATATCCGATCCAGCTATTTGAGTTAGTATTGGCCCTATATCCGATCCAGCATCTCTAATATCTTGAGGTCAGAGGTCAAGGGACCCCTTTTGAAAATGGCCATGCCAGTTTTTCCTCGCCAAAATGTAACATAAATTGGAGCGGAATGTAGCATTCTTCCCGACGACCTAATATGACATGGTTGGTACCGATCGATTCCTTAGGGTTTTTAGTTTCATATAATGCCTTCACCTTCCTTCTTAGCTTTAAGACTGAGCCTGCTACAACCTCTGAGCGACAGAATAGTGGCTGGGCTCGCTGGTGGGCTGCTGGATTGTTAAGAGGTTAACAGTTTCTATAATAAAAGATTGATTCGTGGCGTCTGTGTATCGATACTATATTGCCCCGCAAAATATCGTGATACTATTCTGTATTGATTTTTTTCCCCCACCCCTACTAGATTGTTTGCTCTGAGAAAAAAAAAAGAGCCTTTTTGAAAGCTTTCATGAACTGGATTTAGGCTGAGACAGTTAAATATTAACAGGCTAAAGAGTACAAAAGGTTTCAACATTAAAATCTCACGCTTCACCTTTCATGTACACCCACTGGCACATACTGTACTATGTATCCTCCTGACATAAAGTACATAACTGTTGCCTTATATTGCCATTACCATATCAGCTTTCTGTTATCTCGTTCTTCCTTACTCTCTGTCCCTCTCTACTACTGACACTTCACAGCCTTCCATTAAAGCACACACTCATCACATTCATCGCTGCCCCCGCACACGCACACGCACACGCACACACACACACAGCAGTGCACGCAGCCCGCATCGCCGCCAATCCATTTCTCATCGTCCCCACTCAACACCGGGATATTGGACTAATGGGTCTGATAGCACGCCCACTGCTATTGCAAGAATCACCGGGTGTACTGGAATAAAGGATGATCTGTGTGTGAGGAGGGAAGAAACTAAAAGAGCGAGAGAGAGAAAAGACCAGGAAGATAGAGGAGGGGGGGAAAAACAGATGGTGAGAGAATGAGAAGACTGATGAAACTGACATGATGACAGGGCCAGACCGACAGGAAGCACCAGCAGAAGGGAAACGTGAAAGTGCATTTCACTGTAGTCGCGCGGCGCTGCTCGGCTGTCAGCACCCCTGGTGTACAATCTAAACATCACGATCCTTTTGATTGTGACATTTTTTTTTGTTTCTTTGCTCCTTTTTTTCCGTCTGAGCTCAAAGTAAGTGCTGTCTGACGAAATGAAAGCCGCCGAGAGGAGCTCGGGGGGGGAAAAACACATTGTCTCGCCGGCTGCACGGAAAAGAAAACACTTGTCTGGTCGGACTCGAGTGTTCAAAAATGTGTATACTTGAGTGATTTAAGCGCTTTCTTCCCACATACTGTTATTACCAGTCCGACACTGAAATATTGCCTTCAAGATGGCAACAGTTTCTCCACCTTACTTTTATTTTTCTGAGACTTGGATGAGTTGATAGATTTTTGTCTGCTGGAGAAAAAGATGTTTCCCTTGAGCTCCTGAAAATGATTTCTTTCTGTATCTATGCACAAAATGAATGTCTGCATTGTAGGAGGCGGTTTATTGGATTATTGGAAAAATTACATTTCTGCAAACACACTTATTGCTGACTAAATTAGCGCAGCTACAATTTCCTTTTGTGTGTAATAGTCCTGATTTAATAAATGGTAATTATCTCAAGGCATGTGTAATGAAAGCATGAAAAACAATCGTGCTGATGGGTTTACGTGTTGGAAATAGGGGTGTAACGATTCATCTACTACATCGATCTATCCATTTGTAATCCAACGATACAACTACATCGATAGTTACGTCGGAAAGTTGTCCTTAACGGGAGACGTACATCGATATAAAATCGATTTGAAACGCAACAAATGATTGTATCGATACTAAGGATTTGCACCTTGTATTTAAGGACGTTGTATGAAAGTGTTTTTTTAGCACTTTTATTAGTAAAGGAATGTTAAACGTTACTCCGGTTCACTCTCCAGACATGCGCCAGCTCTGACCTCTGCAGCGCAAGCACGCAACCACGGCGTGCATGCAGACGAACGGCGCACTGGACTCCTCGCTCTCTCTCACCCGGTAGCGGCGTGGAGGGAGACCGGGCACCGGTCTGCACGAGCTGCCGGCGATGCGAATGCAGAGGAGCCGGTCAGCAGAGTTTCAGACGCTGTCAGTCCACTTGACTAGGGGCGGCTTCAACCACAGGCGCTTTCCCCGTGCGCTGTCGATGTGAATCAATACAGTATCACAAAATATGATATCGCGATACTCAATATCTTTGATATTTTCTTACACCCCTACATTTGAGCCTGGGAAGTAAATTATAGAAACAGTTTTTTGTACTTTTAATGAATGAAGTTTCCAGAGGGGTAGAAATTGTAATCACAGAGCTCTGTCTCTGCTCTTCCTCCACTCGTGTACAACAGAAATAGATTTGTTTATTTGGTGAACCTGCGACTATGCCATTTTTTTCCTCCCTCTCCCTAAAACAGCCTCTCCTTGCTATTTTTAAATGTGTCAGCGCAAACTTACAATTTAAATGTAAATTGTCTCGTTCTGTCACCCGGTGCTATTCATTAAAGCTTATTTTCAGTTAAATCCCTTTGAGAAAAAAAAGAAAAGGCAAACAGGATTCAAGCTAATGCAAACAGAAAACATCTGCAGCTGCTTGTGATCTTTTTTAACTAAGGCGAAGAAGAAGAAAACGAGAAACAAAAAGCACAGTTAAATGCCTTAAATCTTCCAACTGACTCACAAACAAACGCCCTGTTTGTGGATGAATTATTCACGTTCCAGTGGCTTGCTGATTGCTATAAGGGGCAAACACAGCACTCTTTAAGAAAAAAAATAAATCTCATTTGTGCGTGTTTTCTCTTTTTTTCACCACCGAAGTAAGTTTCCAGATAAGGTTTCCCCCCTAATCAGCTGATGTTAGATCCCTTTTAATTAGCCAGGTCTCTACGTTTGACTTCTATCACTATCAAACTTTATGTGTATTTACCATCCCTACATAATAATGAACATATCAGCACTTTGCAATTAAGCAGAAAGCTTCACAGATGGGACTAATTAATTAACTATATCTAATTAAAAATGCATTTCCTGTGGAAAGAGAAGGGGAATGGAGATGTTTCTTGGAGTTGTATATGTTCTAATTCTGCGTGGGGGGGGGCTCGCAAACATGAGAGTATGTATGCCTGTGTATAATTGGATTCTTAGTTGTCTTTCAAAACACTTTGAGTAATGTTTTGAGTTTTTTCTCACTAATCTGTTTTAGTTTGTTGCCGATACGTTCGGGTAGACATTCCGCGGCTGTCGCATCGGTTCAGTCAGCGTTAAGCCCGGGGAGACACGCGGCATAATAGACTGAAAGGTTAGCTAGTGGAGCAGCGAGATGCATGTTCCACTTGAGTCTCTGCCTTAAATTGCTGGTATTCATCAACTTAAGTGATGAGTCTGCATGATGAATGGTCTCTCATTAATATCATTATGCTATTAGACTGCGTCTCTCTCACTCCGCTCTACCTAGAATATGCATATGTACCCGCCCGCTTGTGCATTTTGTGGGCCTGTTTTCTTTTTTTCTCTCTGCATTATTCTGCGTTTTACACCGTTTACACATCCCTCGGCCTCGCTTTGTTTTCCCTTCTTTCTCTGCCAACAGTAATAGCTCCATAAGTTTTGAAGGCTTATCACCGGCCAAAACGCTGCACAGTGATTCATAATACTCAGGATTTTACAACTCTGGAAAGTTATCACGCCAGCAGTCTTTTGTCACCATGTGAGTGTGGATGTACTTGCCCGATCAGGCAAGTAGTAAAAAAAAAAAGAATTTAACATATTGTTTATTCCGGAGCTGATGATGGAAGTAGCTAAGGAGTGAGCCATCTCGCTTCCTTCTCATCTCTGCGATCGGGCGCTCGTGAGAAAATGGCGGTGGGTAAAGACAAAGTTTATGAGCTGAAGTGCAAGGGAGCATTTCAATCATCCTGTAAACAGGAGTTTAGTTGGGTGGCGTCAGACGTTGTGCAAAACTCCAGATTAATATACTTAAATAAAGATTAAACAAACTAAATATTTAGTAAATAAGGAAAAAGTCAGCAAGTGTTGCCAGCAAAATGCCATAGACCAAATGTTGACAGCTGAAATTAATTGCAAAGCATTGCTAAAACTACAGAAATGTGAAATGACTTGTATGAAAAAATGTTAAAGCCCAGAAGCGTTGCGTTGCACTGCTGAAATCTTGGAAGCTGAAAGTGTTAAATCTGACCAAGTTGGAAGCTGAACTGTATTACCTAAAGAGCTGAATGCTGCTGAATCAACTGTTTATGGACATACTTTATCACCTTTATACAATCCCTGTAAAGAAAAAAGTCAAATATTTGGAACAACAAATGTATTAAAATGAAATGAAGATTGAAAGCTGGCAAAATATTTCCTCATGTAGATTCTTAAGATCTCCTGCTTTTAAAGCGTTTAAAAAACAAATTGGCCATCTTTCTAAAATCCTGATACATATTATTTTGCTTTTTAATTAAGTTCTTTTGCTTTTATCAGTATTTGTGGCAGGCTTGTCTGAAAATCCCCGAGTGCGCAGTGAGTGCCTAGTTACACAAATTGTGACATAAAAAGTGCACAACCAAAGGCCGCAACAATTTGCGTAGCCTTCGCGATTTACGCGAAATATTTGATGATGTAACTTTATGCTCGCGCACCCCCAGCTGGCCGATCAGCTGGACGATAGACTGTTCTAGCAGCGGAACATCTTAAATTAAACCTGGATGAAATAAACCCTTATTTCATAGAGTTAGACGTGAAAATATGCCAACTGTACACGTTTTTTCCCCCCGCTGTATCCCTCACTGCCCGCTGAGCAGCAACTGAGAGGCTCTCGTTCTTTAGAGGCAGACCATTAAATTAGCAAAATAAAATGACAAACTTCGCCCAAACAATCCCCAAAAAAACAACCAGCGATGTACTCAGCCAATTGTCGATATATTCGCCCAATCGCCCAACCCCTTCTCTTTTAAACCGTCCATCAAGGGTTCCGGCATTGTTATAGGAAAGCAATGCTTTTAACTAACGCAGTGGAACACATCTGGAACACAATTCCAGGGTGGAAGCTACTGAAAACCGGGTGACCACGTTGGAAGCCATTGTTTTGTTCCATCGCCACCCGGGAAGAAGGGACACTAACTAAGAAGATAATAGGCAATATTGATTATTGGCATCATGAGAGTGAAACCAGGTCATTAAAAAGGCTACTCAATTTGTCGCCAACCTTCTAGAAGAAAACATTAAGCCACAGGAAGACTTGGCTCTCTCTCTCAGTCCACTCCGATAGAGCCGTGCATTCTGCCTCTCAGCTCCTCTGACCCCTCACACACACAAACACACCTAATATACCTATCACAGTAGATTTATTCTCACCAGATATATAACCCATAGACCTCTCCAGCTACTGCCGTCCTCCTGCCGGAGCGCTCCAAGCAGATGTTCTTGAACCCTCGCAGGTTGATGCCTTATAATTATGGATATAAACAGATTGTGCACATGGTTTAACCTGCCATGGGTGATGAATGGCAGCCCCGTCCCGCTGCATAAACTGCCGGTGCCAGAATGGAGTCCTCCTTGGCCACACAGGTTCAACTGCACGAGGAGGATTTAATGAGGGGGGCCATCCAAACAGCCTGGGTGTCCATCTGTCCACTCGCTCTGCTTCTACATGTCACACGTTTGTGAAGATGGTAGCAGCGGCGCCGGACCACCGGTGGGGCTGCTCAGTGAGGTGTGTAAACGCATCACCGAGCAGCTCACTTTACCTGAGCAAGTTCAAGGTAAAAGAGAGGAGTTTCCAAGATTAAAACAAGAATGCAGAGGCCTTTTTAAAGCACAGTTCTCAACCTGTTTTGTACCGTGGACTGCTTTTATAGACCCCCTTTATGATGTATTTTGTGGGCGGAGTGTTAAGTGGAGGTAGAATAAATCTCTGAACATGTTAGTTAACACTGGCTTGCAAGTTTTAGTGACTTTTTTTTTTTTTTTTTTAACAATGGCTGAAGAAAATACTATATTCTCTCAATATGTTCAGTCACTCACTCTCCAGGATCACGAGTGTTAGTTGAGAAAGTTAACATTAACCAACACGGGACAAGATTAGCCGACCCCTACGCCGCTAGCAGACTACTTCGGGAGGAGTAGACGGCTGGCTAACATTAGTTAGCTAGCTAGATTGTCTGTCTCTGGAACTGGCTAGTTAGCTAGCTTGTCCGGAGACTGACAAGCTAGCTAGCTAACACCTGCTCTCCTCCCGGCAAAGTAGTCTCCTAGGCCCTGTTAACACCTGGTATTAACATGCGTCCTCAGTGATCGGATCACAAGTGGACAGCTTTAAGTACAGGTGTGAACACACTCAAGGCACATTGAGATTGGATCTTTCAGACCACATTCAGAGGTGGTCTGGGCCACATATGACCACATTCTTTTAGCAGTGTGCACATGAATGTGTCCTGGACCACATTAAGGACCGCCTACTCATCTGACACCCTGCTGGGGTCCGCGGGATCACCGCGCTCCTCAGGTGAATAAACAAGCAGACACGGGCGCTTGTCAGCCAGGAAACGGCCTCTGTGCTCTACTGTAGGCTATGTAGAATAGGCACGCGAAGTGCATTATTATCATACTGTCGGAGATGTGTCGGTGTTTTTTTTCCGCTGCTTTGCGCGTAGCCGATACCGGCACCGGCACCGGCGGCGCGGAGGTCCCTGGGGGCCGCCGGTACAATAACCTTTTATTTTGATGTTAATGCATTGTACCAGAATTTATGAATATGTAGGATAGTACTACTGACATTCATGTAATATTACGTCACAACGGCTGCTATTACCTGTGTGTTTACTACGTGTTTATTTGCATTTAGAGCGGGGAAGTGAGCTCTGATCACAAGTGGCCACTGGAGACGCATGTGGAGACGCATTTTAATGCCAGGTGTGAGAGGCGAGGACTGAGGCTGAGGGATTGTGACCCAGGGAAAGCATGGTGTAATTAGCAAGGTAGTTAGCTAACTAGCTAGCTGTAAATGAGTAAAATTGAACAACTCAATCTTTCTCTTGTCACAGCGTAGGAAAGTACATTGCTTTCGCTAGATGAGTGACAACTTTGTTCGGCTCATTTTCTGTAAACGGTGTAACATGAATTCACCATGGTGGAATTAGCAAGCTAGCTAAATAGCCAGCCGCCCGACCAGCGGCAGCTCTGTAAAGATAAATTGAGGGAGTATAAATCTTTGGAGGACTATTAGTTAACTGGCCTTCAATAAAATCAGTCAAAATGAGAGTTGTACAATATCGGCGAAGCGTTTCGGAGATGGAGAGAAAAGGTTGCTAATAATTTAGCTGCAGCCAATAGCTTGCGGCTGCTGTCAGCAGGAGGCTAAATAATTAGCAACATTTTCTCTCCATCTTTGAAACGTTTAGAGCCTTGAATCATAGTTTGTCATCTCAAATGTATATGATATCTCGATTCTGGCACCCAACAACACAGCAAGATGACATCTTAGATGTGTAACTTTAGCCCACTACTAGTGTTTGCCTCCAGTCTTCTCCTTTGTTTTGCCTCCAGCTAACATTGTGACATAATCATGACTTTGGCTGTAAAAGGGTCTATAGGCCTATTTGTTGACAGTGGGGATGCATTGTTCTCCATGCACCACAAGACTCTGCACACTGATAAAAATATTCTGTTTACAGGTTCACAAATTATTAAGGTTTCTGTTCAAATGGACGAAAAAACCCTCAGCTAATTAAAAGTAAGATATTGGGCTACTTTTATGACAATTGGGAGGGCGAGGGGCCTCATGTTATGTGGCTGAATATGAATGTGAAAAGAAAAATAACAAAAAACTGCAGTTTTATTAGTACAATCAGGCAAACCCAAAACCACAGTCATAATAATAAAAAAGTCCTCTCCACCATGTCGTCTGGGTAACATCACATTAAATGTTACAGATGCAAGCTTTTACAAGTCTTCTCAGAGCTACAACTGAATAATAATTTAGATAAACAAACTTTAAAACCTAGTTGTAATAAACTGGAATTACTTTATTGATGTTTTTCTGTGTGTGGTCGTTAGTTATCAGTCATTACATGTGGAGCTACTGAACTCAGTGCCCAGTCAATTTAAACCATACTACTGGGAGGACGTAAGGGGGCAGAGTCATTGGATTACAGCCTAATGTTTCGTTAGGGGGTTGCCCCCAATCTGGCAACACTGCCAGGATGTCCAGTTTGAGTAACAGGTCCATGAGTTTGATGCCAAAACACTACACAATGGTTTATATTACTGTGAAACAGGATTTCACAAGTCAATATCTTTTGTTATGACAATTGCATGGTAAAAAGTACAGATAGAGTGCTCATGTTACTAAATAATCTACCATGAATGTGCATTTTTATGCATTGGATTGGCCAGATAATGTTGCATTGTATTTGGGCAACAATTGAGCCACGATGCGTTCAACTTTTTTGCTGGACGACTCTGTGTATTTTACTAGAGCCCTCTGCATTTGCACCCCCACTGTGACTGTGTCGAAAGAGTGATCCCATTGAATTGAATGAGGGGATAGCGATTTTTTTTCTTAGGCAAGATTGAATGCAAACAGTAGAGAGAGAGGAGAAAGGGGAGTCAGAAAAAAATTGTTGAATGCTGAGAGCTGGTGCTGACTGGTTCCTGGTTGTTGTGGGTGTAAAATGGAGTGATGAGAAGAAATACAGCACAGACCGCGCCAAGTTCAAGGGTAGAGCCGATAGACCCTGTCACATCCGACGTCATGATCATGAGCTGGAGGCCAAACAAAGCAAAGACTGGAGGCAATGACCTCAGAGTAGTGGGCTAAACATTGAAAATATTATTTTGCTGTGCTATTGGGTGCCAGAATCGATATTGCATGCAATTGAGATGCTGCAACTGTGATTCAAGGCTCTAGCGATACAATATCAACGAAGCGTTTCAGAAATGGAGAGAAAACGTTGCTAATAATTAGCTAAACTTTTGCTTAGTCTTCTGCTAACCGTAATTAGCCGTCAAAGCTGCTGTACCGCAGAGGTGAGATCACCGCTCGCGCAGAAGGTTAAACTGTTAGCGATGACGAAACAATGTTGCTAATAGGCTAAACTACTTGAGAGACGGAGAGAAAATGTTGCAGGTAGACGAAACTATTGAAGTGATGGAGAGGTGCTAATGTTGCTAATAGTTTAGCCTTCTGCTAACCGTAGCTGCAGCCGTGAGCCTTTGGCTGCGGTTAGCAGTAGCTAAACTATTAGCAACATTTTTCTCTTCGATCTCAGAAAAGCTTCGCCGAAATTGTAAGACTCTTTTTTTGATAATTCCGACTTAACATGAACACTCGCGGTCCAGGAGAGTGAGTGACTGTACATATTCAGAAAAAACTCATATTTTGTTCAGCCATTGTTAAAAAAACAAGCCAACAAATGTTGCTAGCCAGCGTTAGCCAACATGTTCAGAGAATTATAGAGTTCTTCAGGGATGATGTATTTTTTAAGGCCAACCAGGAGGTTAGCATCGCCCTGGGTTCCCTGGGTATTTTATGTTGTAGAACAAAACGTTAAAATCTCTTAAGCTTGTGTTAACCACAGACCTTATTTCAGATATCTAACTAAACACCCATTCAAAAAACCCATTGACTTCCAGACGAGGGAACCAGAAGTGCTAAAATGCTAACTCAGTTCCTGGTTTTAGGACTCATTCCTGCACCACTTTATTTCGGCCTGGTACTAGGTTCCCAGACCCTGTGCAGATCCACTGCCCAGAGGTTGGAACCTTATTTTACGGGATCAAATCTGTACAACAAACCAAGCCCGGAACATTTTATATCATTAATATTAAAGATAAACCACAATGACATATTGATTTTCTAATTGGAATGACATATTCTACAGTATATACACACAGCAATGTCAGATAAAATGGCAATACATCACGGTCTGTTTTTCCTCAGAAACCACCGTGGAACTGCAAATACCCTGAAAACCAATTGCACAAAACATACATTACATGCAATTGCACATTTACTTAAGCTTTTGTTGTGGTATTATGAGGCATTATGGGTATTTGCTGAAAATTGGAGGTGGCTACGGGTATATGTGAAAACGCTCACAGCCTACAAAACCCACACAGAGCACTCAGGTGAACCCTCCCATCGTAAAGAAACGACCATTAAGGCAGGAAGGAAGCATTGTGGTATTAGACATGATCAATAAGGCTGGTAATGTGGATTGGCAGGAGGAATAAAAGTAAAAGTGAATGATATATGGAGGTGTAATGGAAGTGATGCTGTTAGTAATAATGGCTGGAAATATTATTGCCTGTCTGCTCCGACTGAACGTATACCGGCTTTGTGTGTGGCCTGTGAGCTGCTACGACACGGAGCGAGTAAAGCTCCAGGAATGAAAAATGCAGAAGGCAATGATACCACAACAAAATAAAATTGATCTGCAGCTTTCCTGAAAACAGAAATGGAAGTTGTTCATGATTTGGGCTGCTGCTGCGGTTTGTCCAACAATCCGCTCTCTGTAATCTCCACTGGCAGCGTGCTGAAAACATTCAGTTTGAATCCAGCAGCCGACAGCATTGTCTGGTCTTTATTAACAGTCTGAGGATTGCCTGTATAGTCGGACCGATGCTCTCCTACTCATCTAATATTCGGCCGGAGGTTGTATGACATTCCTTGGGGGGATGTGCCTGACATTTGGAAGTAGACTCTCATAGATAGAGTAATAATGTCACAGGGGCTGTGGGTGTATTTTTGGTCTGAAAAACACAGAGAAACAGCAGACAGACAGGCATTGTCTAATGTGGAGAATGATTTAATCTGCAGAGACAGACGGTCGAGAGATGGAAATAACCTCGGAGAATATTGAGTTCTCTGTTTTCTTTAACCGCAAACGACAGTCCAACATCTTACAGTAAAGAAAAATCATCCAAGGAATGTGCACAGCAGTCGTTATGAAAATACAACCCGCTGCTGATGTGCCTGAGAATAAGTTCAGAAATATTTGTCGCTTACTATTAAGAGGAAACCCGACAAATACAGTATACTATACTGCATGAATTTAATACAAATTAAATTATCTATTTTTTGTTCTTACAGCAACAAATCTTAATGCTTTATACAATAAAACTAGGGCTGGCCTGGGCAATATATCAATATAACATGATATTATGATATGAGACTAGATATCATCTTAGATTTTGGATATTGTAATATTGTAAAATGGCATACATTTTGTTTTTTCCTGGTTTTAAAGGCTGCATTACATTAAAGTGCTGTAATTTTCTGAGCTTACCAGACTGCTCTAGCTGTTCTATATGCCTTTACCCAGTTAGTCATTATATCCACATTACTGATGATTATTCATCAGAAAATATTATTTTGTAAATATTTTGTCAAAGCACCAATGGTCAACCCTACAATATCGTTGCAATATTAATATCAAGGTATTTATTAAAAAATACTGTGATATTTGTTTTTCTCTATATAGCCCAGCCCTAAATAAAACTAGAAATGTACCAGAAATGTATTTAATAAGGCTGTCAATCGATTACAATATTTAATCGTGATTAATGGCATGATTGTCCGTAGTTAATTGCGACTAATCTCAAATGAATCGCACATTTTCTGTCTGTTCAAAATGTACCTTAAAGGGAGATTTGTCAAGTATTTAATACTTTTTTCAAATATGGGAGTGGGCAAATATGATTGCTTTATGCAAATATATGGATATATTTATTATTGGAAATCAATAAACAACACAAAAAAAAGACAAATATTGTCCAGAAACCCTCACAGGTACTGCATTTAGCATAAAAAAAATACCAATGCTCAAATCATAACAAGGCAAACAGCAGCCCAACAGGCAACAACAGCTGTCAGTGTGTCAGTGTGCTGACTTGACTATGACTTGCCACAAACTGCATGTGATTATCATAAAGTGGGCATGTCTGTAAAGGGGAGACTCGTGGGTACCCATAGAACCCATTTTTATTCACATATCTGGAGGTCAGAGGTCAAGGGACCCCTTTGAAAATGGCCATGCCAGCTTGTCCTCGCCAAAATTTAGCGTAACTTTGTAGCATTATATCTCCCGACAAGCTAACATGACATGATCACATGTTATGCTAAAATTAGCAGTTGAGCTCATTGAGATAAACATTCATGTATACATTTAAGGAGCGTTACAGTCTCTTCATCGTTTAGATACTTGCCCAGTGTATGTTCATACAAAATTTCAAGACTTTTGACCAATCAGTTCCTTATCATACTAAATATAGTCTTTGGGTACAAATGGGTTAATTGTAAATGAGTTAACAACAACAAAAGTGATTTGCCACCACAGAAAAGCTTGAGACAGTAACGTACAGTAAAGCTTTCATTCTAGTGGAAAAGTCCAAACTTGGGGGGAAACCCACAAACTACCAACCCACAAAGTTGGTTCTCACATGAGACCCAAAGCTGTAAAGGTGCACCAGTCCCTCACTGCTGAAACCATAAGAACAGGCAACACGAACAAAACTCAGTACCTTCATGCTCTGTTGGACCAGATTTATTCCTCACTGCTGTATTTTCCCCTCATACGTAACAGCAGGACTGTTGCAAAGCAGCGCACCACAGTAGGAGTGTGTAGGAGGGAGTGTGTGTGTGTGTGCTGCATCTGGCTGTGTATAGACTTACTGTGGGGGTGTGGGTGTTCCTGTGTATATACTGTACACTGTAAGTGGGTTTGTGGGTTTGCAGGGCTGTTTGTGCATGTCTTGTGTGTGTGTGTGTATGGTATGCGCTAAGTGTAACGGATAAAACTGTGCACATGTTGCTGTCAGTGGCGATTGATGGATGGGGTGGAACATCGTTTATTGACACAACACCTTCATGTTTCACAAGGCCATCAGTCATACAGAATGCCCATCTGCTACTCTAGCCATGACCAGTAATTCACACACACACAGACACACACACACACACACACAATCACACAGACACAGAGCTGCTGAATGTTTTCATACATTTCCTCCCAGTAGTCATGACCTTCACCCATTGGCCCATTCACTCTGAGAGGGTACAGAGGGGAGCTTCTCACAATAGACGCCTTTCAGCTTAAAAGAATACATATAGGTATTTCAAAAGGACACTTGCTGTTAACATCACCACATCAGAGTCTGGCAAGACTGTAAAATGCCACGAGGAGGTCTTGACAAAAGGAAACCATTCCTGGAATACTGAGTAAGGTCATTGCTTCTCCTGTGGCCTTTCCAATGCAACATATTTCTCAGTTTTCCCCTTTCTTTCTTTAGAAGCTGTCACTAATCAACATTGTTTTTTATTCACAATATCACTACTTGTAAAGTGAAAAAGGTTACTCGTAGTGACAACGAATTATCAACTCTCAGAGAGCAGGGCGTTTTAGTGTCCTTCAGCTCATTGCTTTTATTTCACAGCCCGCAACTTTACTGTTTTGGTTCAGCTATTTTTAGGAAAACAAGACTCGGTCAAAACCGAGTATACTGTGTGTCTGGACCGTGTATGGTCAGTCGGTGAATTTGTGGCTAAATTTTTACACAAATAGTCAGTGGTCATGTCTATAATGTTAAATCCAGCAGTGCATGTCCACCAGGTCCAGTGAGGACACTAAGGGGACGCGCTGCTCCACTCAACTGGCCGATCAAGCGGTGACGTACCCTCTCGTGGAATGCACCTGATTGGTCCCTGGTTTTCTGCTTGCCGTTTCAAACGGGAAACAACATGGCGGCCTGCTCGTAAACTTTCTGTTATTCCGTCTAAACAATCCACCGAAATCTACTTCTGAAAACATTTTAAGCGAGAAATAGGTTACTCCACTGCTGAATCTTGTTTCATTTTAGAACTATATCAGCTAGTTTGACAGCTTGGTCCAAGTTTCGCGAGCCAAACGCGCCAAGCTGGACGGGCTCATTTGCATAAAGTTGAGATTTTTCAACTTTATTCAACTTTATCAATCATCAAAATAGTTGCCAATGTATTTTCTGGTGATCAGCTAATCAAGTAATGGACAAATTGTTTCAGCAAGTTATATAGTCTTTAGGGCTGTCAAAGTTAACGTGATAATAACGTGTTAAGGCAAATTCTTTTTAACGCACAGTTTTAAAGCTAGAATAAAGATACTGGCATCATATGAAATTAAAAAAACCTAAGGAATCCATTGGTACCAACCATGTCATACTAGCTCGAAAAGGTTAAATTACGCTCCAAACTTGCGCTAAATTTTGTCGAGGACAAACTGGCATGGCCATTTTCAAAGGGGTCCCTTGACCTCTGATCTCAAGAGATGTGATTGAAAATGGGTTCTATGGGTACCCACGAGTCTCCCCTTTACAGACATGCCCACTTTATGATAATCACATGCAGTTTTGGGCAAGTCATAGTCAAGTCAAGTTTGCCAAGTTTGTCATGTTATGATTTGAGCATAATTTTTTATGCTAAATGCAGTACCTGTGAGGGTTTCTGGACAATATTTGTCATTGTTTTGTGTTAATTGATTTTCAATAATAAATATATACATATGTTTGCATATAAAGCAGTATATTCGTCCACTCCCATGTTGGTAAGGGTATTAAATACTTGACAAATCTCCCTTTAAAGTACATTTTTAACTGACAAAAAATGTGCGATTAATTTGCCATTAATCGTGTTTAACTATGGACAATCATGCGATTATTCGCGATTAAAAATTAGAATCGATTGACGGCCCTGTTTTTCTTGCATTAATCCCCTTTTTCACATTCCTACATTGCCACAGTTTTACACCTGGGAAAGCCTTGTTGCCATATATTTATACCTCTACAGTAACCACTTACCTGACCTACAGTGCATGACCCAGCTAGTTTAAAGTGGCAGTAGGCAGTATATTTTTGGCATCATTGGGCAAAAAATCCATTATAACCTTTCAGCATATTGTAATTCAAGTGTTCTGAGAGATAACTAGACTTCTGCACACCATCATGGCTCTGTTTTCAGGCTTTAGAAAATCTAGCACGTGACGGGAGACTATGACCAATCACAGGTCATTTCATTGAGAGAGCGTTCCTATTGGCTGTGCTCCGGTCATGTGACCGGAACTTGGCGTTCCTTCACCAGACGGCAGCATCACAAACAGCTAAACCGTGCACTACAAGATGATTCTGAAAACATTTGAGGAGAGAAATAGGAATTACAGTAACATAATATTGATTCATATTTGATCAGCGCTGCCTAGTTTCACCGTTTGGTCAGAGTTTGCGAGTGATTGACAGCCGGCTCCTATAGACAGCAGCTGGACAGCAGACCTCAGATCAGCTCTGACTGCTTGACATGATTTTTTTCAGCTTCTGTCTCATGTACTACTGTCACGATACAGCGACCGTTTTATAAAAATAACTTTTTTTAATCATATTTGCTCCAATCTCGCCTACTTCAGCTTTAATAGTTTAATCCAACAACCTTCTAACAGCTCAAAAGCACTGATAGAAAAACAAACGCAAGTACACACTTCAAATATTTTTAGGGTACATATATCTTGTATTCGGTGCTGAGGAGGAGCGAGCCACCATTTCCATTCCTATTTTTCACAAACTTGAAAAATGGGGAAAAATAGAAAGAAAGATAAGATCAGTCATAACCTTCCTCTCTGTACAGCTGTGCTCCTATTTTCCTTGGCTCCCTGCAACCTCTCCGTCTCCCCTTTCCTCCGAATCAAATAGACACTCCAAAACATATACAGCCAAGGATTCTTCCTCAGTCTCAAACCTACAAATCTATCATGAAAAAAAGATTTGTTCTAAAACAGATGCCTCACAGCCTGGCTTATTCCGCTTGTAAGTGCACGTGTGCCCTTGTACCTAGAAACCAATTCATATCGGGTACATCATTTATGTGCTGCATATCACAGTGGGTATGGCATCCAGATTTAAAAAATGGGCCACAGTTTGATTTTACAGCAGCCAGGTTGTCTCATCTCGCCCTCCCTTATTCTCAACAGCTTGTCCTGACGATGCGAGTATATCGTGTGCTCGGGACAGATGCTACGGCAACATGATGGACTGCGTTCCTCTGCTTGCGCTGCCCCTGTAGGAGAAAAATTGAGGCGATGAGGGAAGGTATGGGACGGGTAAGGAGGGCGAGCACTGTCACGCTTTTCAAACTAGCGAGCGTCGCATTCCTCGGCACCTTACTCGTGCTCTTCCTCTTCTCCACGCCGCGGTGTCCTCATTACGGTTAATACGAGGCTGGTGGCAGGGGGGCTGTGGCGCTGCCTGTGGGGATCTCGAGGGAGTAATGATGGGGGCCAGTGGCCAAGGGCCCCAGGAGGGAGGTTTGTTGGTGGTGATTCCCTCCTACTTATGTAGAGGCCACATAGGTCACCCGCTCACACACACACACATGCCCAGACAGCTGCAGCTCGCTCGATTCTCTGTTTGCCCTTGGGAGAAAAATGGGAAGAGAGAAGCAAACAGCAGGGAGTGTTTGCCCAGGCGCACACCACACCCCATCCATCTCCCAGCGCTCTCTCTCTCTCCACTTGCTGAGAGGACACAATCATTTCTCCCTCTCTCTCTCCCTCAGTCCCGTCTCCCCCCATCCCCTCGGGTGTATTGGTCCAGTCTCGGTTCAGCGCAGATATAATCCTTTAACGCCTCTAAATGATCCAGAGGTTGAGTGCTCCTCCTGGATGCCAATGGGACCTGCTGGGCCCGCACCTGCTGGAGCAGGTTAAGATAAATGCCAGTGGCCAGTCGGGCATCTGGCCCCGGCATTAATATTTAACAGGCCGACTCTCATCTCCTCCGCCGCTGAAGGTGCGAAGGTGCGAAGGTGCCAAACCCCAAAGACATATCGCAGCTTAATATGGATTTGTGCAAACCGGGGAAATGGAAGAGCGGTGATAGCATAGCGAGATCCAGACTGCATGTTAAGTTGGTGGCCGCCCACACGTATAGGGGTGAGGTGAACATTATTTCTGGGGACGGGGAGAGTAAACCTGCATGTGTGGCTCTTGGAGCAATTATTCGAGCATTATTTGGTTTTAAGCCGCACGGCCTCTAACTTTCACGATCAATTCCACTCATTGTCTGTGTCTGGCTTTTGGATGGACCGCAGAGGGCCAGCCCTACAAACGCACAAGTCTGTCACTGAGTGACTGAAGTTACACGATTGGTCGGCCAAGTGTTGGAGTTTTTCCTCATTGGCCGTTGCTCTTTCAAAATGAAAAGGCGGGGAACAGTCCTTTATGCAAATGAGCCCGTCCAGTGTGACGCATCCGGCTCACGAAACTTGGACCAAGCTGTCAAATTAGGCGATCTAGTTCTAAAATGAAACGAGATTCAGCAGTGGCATTGACTATTTCTCACATAAAATGGTTTCAGAAGTAGATTTCGGTGGATTGTTAAGACGGAATAACAGAAAGTTTACGGGCATGCCGCCATGTTGTTTCCTGTTTGAAACGGTCGTTGAAACATTCCACGATGGGGTACGTCGCTGCTTGAACAGCCAGTTGAGTGGAGCAGCGCGTCCCTTAGTGTCTTCGCTAGACCTGGTGGACATATACCGGTGGATTTAACATTATAGTAGGGCTGTCAAAGTTAACGTAATAATAATGCGTTAGTGCCAATTTGTTTTAACGCCACTAATTTCTTTAACGCATTAACGCAACTTGCAATTTTAAGGTTGTAGCTGGCTCAATTTTAAAGCTAGAGTGAAGATGGCATCATATGAAACTAGAGAACCTACTAGAATCCATGTCATATTACCTAGTCGTGAAGGGGGGTAAATAAGGCTCCAAACTGTCAAAGTTAACGCGATAATAACGTGACACGCAAATTTGTTTTAACACCACTAATTTCTTTAATGCATTAACGCAATCAATGTTTCGGAGGCTGTAGCAGGCTCAGTTTTAAAGTTAAGAGATGCTGAGTGAAGATACTGGATACATCCTATGAAACTAGAAAAACCTAAGGAATCTATTGGTACCAACCATGCTATACTAGCTTGTTGCGAAGGAGGCTAAATAACGCTCCAAACTTGCGCTAAACTTTGGCGAGGAACAACTGGCATGGCCATTTTCAAAGGGGCCCCTTGACCTCTGACCTCATTAGATATTTGACAACCCTACATTATAGACATGACCACTGACGTTTTGTATGACAATTTAGCCACAAATCCACAGAATGACCATACAGGGTCCAGCCATATACCTGGTTTTCACCGAGTCTTGTTTGAAAAGATCCTCAGGTTTCATTTCCTTAGCTTGTCGACAACAGAAGCCGGAGCGCTTTGTCAGAATATCCCACCTTTGTCTGCGCCGTCTCAGCTTCAAAACCAAAATCTCGGGTACTTCCTTTGAGTTGAGGTTAAGTGCGTGACAGTCAGTCTCTTAAGAGGTACCAAACAGCTGCTAAGTGAGTACCAGCAGAATGTGGACCTCATTAAGAATCCAACCTGACAGTTTCAACTTCACTCGGGTCAGCTTGTCTCTCTGAATCACCTCGTTGCTGGATGTGCCTAATTGCCACTAGAGCAAAGAAATATCTTCCAACACGGTTAGAAAGGGTTAAATGGTTCACATATTTCCCCCAGGAGATCTCTGAGAAACAGCTGTGAGGATCAGGTGCTGTTGACCTGTAAACTTGACCCTTGTTAAGTTATGAATGTGGCTTAACCACAGGAAAGGACTTGTTCCTTCTGTTTTACGCAAGTCCATCTGAAATGTGCTTCATTTAGGACACATTGTTGCGTCACTAAACTGAGGATTTAAAGGGATATTGCAACATTTCGCAACATTGATGTTATTCTAATGTGTTTGTCCATTAAAACTATTGGTCATCAGTAGGGCTGGGACGATACGCCTATCTCCCGATTCTGTACTATCACGATACTTGGGTGCCGATTATGTAATGCGATTTTTAAGTATTGCGATTCTACAAGTATTTCCTTTCGATATTATGATTTATTATTATTTTTTTGTCAACTTTTAACTAGTGTTAAATGGTGGGAAAAAGTTGAACCATACACTTCTAGGGACGTTTACTTTAGAAAATATCTAAATTGATACAATAAAAATGTTTGATTTTCTGCATGTGCAGTATGTAGTCAGAGATGTCCTGAAGTCAAATATATCAGTCATTGTGGGGCATTATTTATTGTATTTTTTCCAGCAACCCAAAAATCAAAGAATAAAGACATTTCCCTCACAAATTAGTGGTATTTTCTTTTTAATTTATAAGGGACATGTAATGTTTTATACTCAGGAATAATTCAGGAACTGAAAGAGGAGCTTATCTTTTGATGAGCCATGTGAGGACTCTATTGCCTAAAACCTTCTGGGTGACACACAAGCAGCTGTAGCTAGGATATGAGTAACCTGCCGTCTAAGCCTCAAGTCAGTGTTAGCATGCACACTATACCATATTTTAATCCTACATAAGCGAATGGATTGGATGTGGGAGTGCTTAGTGAAATGAGGATAGCCCATATTAACATAAAGCAAATGAGGTTTGCACAATCCTTAAGAGGGAAGCACACATGCTAGTCAATGCAAAGCAATGCTGTGCTAACGTTATACTAAATTTTTAGGGCTGGGACAATACACTTTTCTCCTGATTCGATGCTATCATGGTACTTGGGTGCCGATTCGATATGTATTGTGATTTTTAAGTATTGTGATTCTACAAGTATTGCAATTCGGTATTACGATTTGTTGCGATTTTTGTGAACTTTTTTAACACTAGACCATGGGAGAAAAGTGAATTATACACTCTTAGGGACTTTTACTTTGGAAAATATCTAAATTAATACAGTAAAAATGTTTGATTTTCAGCATGTATGTAGTCAGAGATGTCGTGAAGTAAAATATATCAGTCATTGTCAGGAATTATCTATTACATGTTTTTCCAGCAACCCAAAAATTAAAGAATAAAGACATTTCCCTCACCAATTAGTGGTATTTTCTTTTTAATTTATAAGGGACATGTAATGCTTTATACTTCTGGTGAATATAATCCAATCAATCTTATTTCCATATACGTATTTTGAATATACAGTTCAGAAAATCGGACATGGTCACACGTGTATACTTGCGCTAATTTCACGAAGTCCATTGCTAGCTCTCCCGTCAGCTCCGTTCTCTTTATGCATCCATGGTCAGCTCCATCGGGGCCGTTTGAATGCATTCAACATAAATGTCAGTATATGGGTGACGGCTGGCTTGACCGCAAGATACTGCAATACGATAACGTTTTCTGTCCATGACAGAGTTAGCGTGTAGCTTTAGCCCACATTAGTCCATGTTTAGCCATAGCTTTTCCTGGCAATGTGTGAAACCCAAAGTGTTTCCATACTTTACTGTATGTGTAGTGTTTACCACTTGGTATTTAAAATATGAGGGTGCAGGTCACATCCACGTGGACCCTCTGCCGTTTTCTGCTTTCTTGTTTCAGCTCGTTGCAGCTTTGTTTTGGTTTTTGAAACAGATATGATGTCATGTTACTCAGACTACAACAATAATATATTAATAAGTATGTTTCCTATAGTGTATAATCACCTGATAATAAGAATTGTTGTGTTTTTGTTAGCTTTGTTTCAACTCTAGCCCAGAACAGACAAAACAAACACTGTTAACTTTTCCTGCTTGGGCCGGAGTCGATAACGTTACTCGCTCCCGTAGCCGCCACTCTCTCTCTCGCTTCACCACTCACTTCCCAAGTACACACACTCTACGCTACTCTTAAAACAACTGGCTCTCGAGGTGGCCATTTATGTTTTCACGTCGGCCACCGTAGCTCTCCAACACGCCTGTCACACAGGTGAGGCTTCAGTTGGTTGCAATCTTCTCACCTCACCATAGATACTGTAAAACACCTTGCAATAAAAAAAAATGTTTTCCCACCCCTACTCATTAGCATGCAGACAAGCTAAATAGAAAGCGGGCAACATGGTCACACTAAGTTAAACAGACTGCTGTGCATGCATGAATGTGGCAGATTACAAATAAGGTGAGTTTGCTGGCAGGTTGACCAGGAAGTAAGCTTTAATTTCTCCCTAAATAATGAAGCCAAAAGTTATTTTTTAGCCATGTTGGTGTTCATTTTATTCTTTGGTTTGTTGTGTTTTGTAGATCCATAAATAAATGAAATCAAATCAAAAGTGCAACAGCGGTGCGATGCTGTTCTCTACAACAGCTACAAGGATTTCTATGGGACTACTTTCTGTGTTTACTTTTGGTGTTTGGGATGATTTTCTGTTACATCGAGGTTGTTCTCGCCAAATCTCTATATAGCAGAGGTGGTGAGTAAAATGTTATCATGATGCTCATAATGGACAGAAATATGAGAATAACAATCCAGGCTGACAAACACAGATATTTCATATTTTGTAATGTATTTACATGCTCCTCCTCACCTGTCAAAGATAATAAGATGTCAATTTGATAATCTTTTCGTGTGTCTTTTGCTTCGGGGATTTGTGAGTGATTCATGATGGCTGCTATCATGTGACATCACCCGGATAGATTAAGGTAGTTCACGTGCCAGCAGGGTAAAAGCAGATGCATCAGGCTAGCAGTGTGAGTTAGATTAGACACCATCCCACCTCACCACAGGGATCAGAGCATGAAAACCTAGCCACGAGCCATTTTCACGCTGAGCTTTCTGTTTGTCGCTGTGCATTACCTCAACCTGGAGCTTAGAAAATAAGGGGGAATTAAGAAACATAGAGCAAAGCTTTCTTTATGCACATCCAGGCCAGGACTAAGGAGGGCGGATTTTTTTTTGTCTGCCCTCTCATAGCAATACGTTCCTTTCACCCCGGTCGAGCTGATAGCAGAAACCTCAGGGGGGCCTTTTAGGCGGCGCATCACAGTTTTCCTCCCCTGCCTTTTGCCTGTCGGTGGCCTTTCATGCAACGGCAATATCAGCTCATCCGTAATGGGTAACGGGCCTCGGAGGCAGCCGAGATCAAGATCGCTTTGAATTATTAATATTCATTCCCAACAAATGGGGGCAGGCGGGGCGGGACTCCCACTCGTCAACACAGCCGAGTGTTCAGACTTGTCACCGATCCAGTGTCAACAGTCGGAGTCAAGCTGCGCTCTCCCACACAGACGCGAGCGCAAATTAGGCACATGCATGGATGACCTTCCGTACCTAAATACAGACTGTGACGAATGCAAAGAAAGGGCTGTGCATACACACACACACAACACACACAAACACACACACACCATTTTACTGTCGTTTCAGTTGGAGGTGGGGCCGTGTGGGCTCCCATCTGTGCACACAGCTCCATTTCCTCCGAGCTGTGCTAGCAATCCACAGACACTACGGAGGACAACTGCAGGAGCAGGAAATAGTCTCCATAGTGGTTTTTTATGTGCTTTCATGTGCAGGCTTCCTGCCGTATTAATCATCAAGCGGAAGGATGATCATCAACAGCACTTGATTTAGAGCAAACACTTCTCTGGTTCTCTATTGTTGTAAACTATGGAAAAGTCAAGCCGTTTATTCTTTATTTACTTAAAGTTTTAAACTGTGAGTCCAGAAATGACATTTATATTAGTTTAGGAGCATTTTCTATCCACTCTTTGTGTCTCTTTGCTTATTTAAATGTGCTCTATACGATATCCAGAACATTAATATAGCCTCAAACAACTATTTGCTATGTAAAGATATAGAGGAGTAATGTCTACCTGAGCAGAGAATGAAGTCGCTCTCCCTCTGTGTGTGTGTGTTGTAATCCGAGCTGGTGTCATGCTTTGTTGACATAGCCGGGCCGGCTGCTCAGTGCCTCTTTAATGCATGTTAGTGGATGTGAGCGTTAGGGGTGTAACGATCCATTGATTGATCCAATATCATCGATGCAAAGTGAAAACATACATATCATCTTAAAGATGCGCCTTTATTTTGAAATTCCCGTGGCACGTGTGGTCAACCATTTCCGTCCTAGCACAGCTCATTGCTAAACATTTAAACAGTGCTAGCGGTGCTTTCGGTTATTCTTTCCGCAAGGATGGACGCACGCACATGAGCCGACGTGGAATCATGACGAGGAAATGGGCGTTGTTAGCGAGTGGTGTTAGCAAACGGCGTACGTGAGAGGTGTTAGCGAGCGGTGTTAGCGAGTGGCGTCAGCGTGGGGCGTTAGCGAGAGGCGCGAGCCAGCGCCGCGAGCCAGCGGCGTTAGCAAGCGGCATTGACAAGCCGCTCACCAGCATTGACCAGCAACCAGGCCTCCAACAACAGGAGGTCTATTTTTATTATTTTTATTAAGAGGAATAGATTTTAGATAGACATTTAAATGTCTGGAAGAACTCAGTAATAAAATTGTTGGTGTAAATGTAGCTGATTGTGTTAAATGAGCATATGATATCATGTCATATCGATCGCAGGCCCCTGAATTGAATCAGATCAAAATCGTATCGTCGCAGACTTATTGGTATCGTCAAACATCGTATCGGTGTCCAAAGTATCAATACAGTATTGTATTGTGATTAAACTGAGCGTGCCCCACTGACTAGCTCACAGCTGCCGCTCTGCACTCCTCTGTTGTGGTTACAGCTGACCGACGGCGTTGTCGCGGAAGAGTAGGACCCACCTTCCCGTTCCCCTTCAGGTAAACACTGTTGGCTCTGTCAGCACTGTTGCTCTTGTTTCCACATTGTTAGCACTGTTAGCACCGTTAGCTGCGAGCTGCCGGCTCAGCCCTCGCCATGGTGGGAGCCGTGCGGAGGCAATAGAAATGCTCCAAATGTCTTATTTATCACCTTTAACTGTGGTAGCCTTGGTTCTCATCACCATCAGGTTCTTTTAGATGTTTTGCTTCTCTCTTCCCATGCCGGCCTAAACCAGGTACTTAACTACTGTAATAGCAACAGCTGTGATGTGGCTTCAGATCCCAAAGCATGAATACTGAATATTGTTCTAAATAACACGTCTGCACGCACGGAAATACAAATGTAAATGTAAATACTTAATATTCATGACTATTTCAGGCCTTAAACGGGGGGAGAATTTACTCACACTGGAACCGGCCCACCGTCTGCTTCATACAGCTCCATATTCCTGCATGATTTATTTTGAATTATACCTGCAGGGCGGCTGGAAATATTGGACTGCGCAGCACTGGGAGCTGTGGAAATGTGATAGCTGTAGAGGTGGATAGGCAGCTGACAACCGTGTGTGTGTGTGTGTGTGTGTGTGTATCATTGTATGACTTCAATGGGAGGATGAAGGTGCGGTCAGTGAGAGTTGAGCAGTCGCCCGGTCAGGATGTGTCCCGGTGGAGGAGGTCAATCCTTCTTTTCAGTGTGATCGCACAAACAGATGGGAGCCGACATCCTAATATCAACAGGAAACACTCTCGGTTTATCCTCTGCAGGGATATGACATCAACAGGCAACAGGAAAAAGCCTCTGCTTCATCTCCGTAGGGACAATGGGATGTAAATGAAGCCTGTCGCTAACCTGCACAGATCTGGAAATACAATAGACCTAATCCATCAATTATCCTTTATACACAAGCCGGACATTGAGTCGTGTGTAAATGCGGTGTTCAGGATTTGTTTTTGCGGTTGCGTTTAGTCTTTTTATGACCAAGTGTTTGGACTGTAAAGAAAAATTCCAGCCTGATTTTGCTCGTTTCCTGCATTCCTTAACAGTTTTACGTCACTGCACATTGTTTTCCATATAGAGTTTATCATATAAGGAGATGTTTGCCATTTCCCTTTGTCTTTGTTTGACGTGACACATGCTCTGAACACTGAAAAGCTGTCAAAATACCTCCAAATACAGGCAGCGGTTGGACAATATGAATCCGTAAAAATCTATTTTTAATTTCCGTTTTCACTTAATGTGCTACAGCTGGCTGCAGTGGCTCGCCTTTGGTTTGTCTGTTGGTTTGGACGGGCTGTAAAGGGAAGGCAGGTCGTGATCTAACCACAGGGACTGGATTCCTGAAAGCAGGCATGGAACTGCTTTCACAATGTAATGTGAGCCTGAAACACAGAGACACAAACTAAACTCTGTGGCGCACGGATGTAAAATATTAAAAGGAAAGTCTGGCGATAATCTGTATTTTTTTTTCTTATTGACATTGTAACAATCAGTTCCGGTTATATCATCTCACAAAAGGCAACTAAAATATGATTTGACAATTTTATTATTGAGTTCTTCCAGACATTTAGATGAAAAACACATCTATTCTTTTTAATAAAAAGAATACAAATAGACCTCCTGTCGTTCACTATGAAGTGGCACATCTTTCACGTTTAAGTGAAAATGTTTTATATCACTTAAGAATTTCAAAATAAGGGCGTATCTTAAAGATGGTATGTATAGATGTTTTCACTTTGCTTCGACTGATTGGATTGTTGATTATTAAATAGATATATCGATCCAGATCGATGGATCTTTACACCCGTAGCTCCAACTACTAAGAACGCACCAATGATCCACACCGTTACATTCATCATTGTTCCTCCGTTACCATGAACACACACTGTAGTTTATTTTGGAATACTCGCTAGTGCACAAATCTGTACCTGAAAATAGTCCCCACTGAGTAAGTGTGGGAATCGCCAGAGGCCCCAGATTCGATATTATCACGATACTTAAGTCACGATACAATCATATTACAGACAGTATGAGATAAATAATGTGTTTTTTGAACATTAAAGCATGTAAACATGTTCTAGTAGAAAACCAAAATACAAACATGAACCTGAAAATGAGCACGATATGGGACCTTTAAGGCCACATTATTGGTCAGTTTATTTCCCAAGAGGCTATTCTACATGGCCTGCATGCTATCTCCACAGTACGACCCAGTGCAACCACAGACCCTGCAATGCCATGATCAACAGGTATATGTTGTAATTCAATATCTCCCTGTCCTCCCCATACAAGCCTTGTTATTGTCTCTCTGAGACCCCATGCTGCGTCTATATCATGCACAACAGCATGTTTTCCCCACAGCAGCTCTGTTGTCGCCGCGTATGGATGAAGACAAGGATGCTCGACTGGAGCGTCCTGTAGGATGTCGGCAGAGGTGGGGGAAAGAGTGTTCAGCATGCCTGCTACCGCTGACTCTCCCGGGACAGCTTTAATGTATCCACCTGCCATGCGGCAATATGCCACGCACTCAGCAGTCATTCAATCACTCGCCCTGGCACGCCAGATGGTATCACCTATGATAAGGCTGATAGACTGCACGGCACCGCAGAAAGTTTTGGGAGCTTTGGGGATGATACGTAAACAAACTTTAAGCCCCATTTCCAAGCCCCGAAATAAAGATCTCACTGTACTTTCTGCTCATTCTTTTTCATTGTTTGCGAGCCAGCATCCCCGCGTCGGTTTCAAGTCGAGCCAAAGCAACAGTAAGAATCCCCCCATGTCAGTGTGCAGCTCCTAAACGCAGCCTCACTGAACAGATGCCCATTGTCGTGCTGTGGGCGGTAATGAATTGAAACACCGTGTTCTCTCCTGCAGGTTAATTGTGCTGATTTGAGTGAATAGGAGGGGAACGTTTTTTTGGCGGCGGTGGCGCGAGAGCTCGCAACACTTTTTATTACGACTATATTTTCCAGAACATTAATTCTGTGGATTTTTCCTTTTTTTTTTTTTTTACAGTATGAAGTGAAAGCGGAGTATACTGGCCTGTGTGAAAGTCATTTGCTAATGAGAGCTCGTAAATAACCACGATGGCAAGGGCCAAAGTGATTTTGGCTGTGGATACATTTACATAGCTCGGTGGCTGGAATTTTTCCCCACAAATTCATTTAGATCCTACGACTTCTGCTGCTGCCTGTTTATATTATTAGTTTTTAGAGGTTAAATTTCATCATGTCCTGTGGTAGTAACTTATAAGCCGGATGAATAAGTGGTCCCAATGCACTTGGGTACTACCTGGGCGGGTGCCGTGTATTTACAGTATAAATGTGTGATTTATTTCAAGAGGAAAAAACACACCGTGGTGAAAACATTAAAGCGCAGCACAGAGTTTGTCTCTGTGTATCTTACAAACACTTATTTCCAAGGGACATCTCTGAAGGGCACGATAGACAAATGTTCTCCCTGGTATCTGTCATGTCATAGCACACTCATCGACGATGAAAAGAAGCTGTGAAAACAAACAGCAGCTTACACGGTGTCACGTCTGACAGTGATCCAGCAGCCCCTGCGGAGTATCCGCAAATCCAATTTCTTTCCAAAAAGAAAAACGGGGGAATATTACAGAATCAAAACAAATGCTGGCGATGCTAAAGACAACTCCAAAAATCCAGTGTCAATACCATTACAGCCTTTAATTTTCTGTATGCGGCCGATAAGACCGTTGTCAGGCTAAATCACTAGGCGTTATCAGTCGCTGTCAGCCCCATAGATGTGGGTCAATAGGGGCCTACTACACCCACTAGTAGGTTTTATCATCTATTGACATGGTAGATCACCGAAAGAAGATATAAAATAACACGACAGTGACCTCTAGCAACTATAGTAATTATGACAGGAGCAGAAGCGGAAGTCAGGCGCTGTAGTATAGACGGCGGGAAAATCCATAAGGGGTGGAGGTCAGAGACGATGGATGAGACACAAAACACAGGGTTTTCACCCCGGAGACTGGAGTTTGCATCCCGTGTGAAACCAACAATGTGTGGTTGTCTTTGTGTTCGTAGTTATTTTAACCCAAAACTCAGTGTTTTTCCCTAATCTTAACAAATTGTTTTTTTTCCTAAAGAAGTTTTAGTTTTATTGCCTAAACCTAAAGAAGCTGTGGTCTTGTTGCCTGAACCTAAAGAAAATGTAGTTTTCTTGCTTAAACCTAAAGAAGTTGTTGTTGTTTTTTCCTAAACCTAAAGAAGTTATAGTTCCGTTGCCTAAACCTAAAGAAGTTGCAGTCTTGTTGCCTAAACCTATAAAAGTTGTAGTTTTGTTGCCTAAACCTAAAGAAGTTGTATTTTTTTTTGCCTAACCTAAAGAAATTGTAGTTTTTTTACCTAAACCTAAAGAAGTTGTAGTCTCGTTGCCTAAACCAAAAGAAGCCTTTTTGTTTATGTTCAAAAGGTGACTTAATTCAGTTTTACAACATGTTAGAACGTGTAGCATTTAAGTTTCACTTTCAGTTTTACAATGTAGTAGGTGTAGTAGCCCCCTAATGACCTACATCTAGGTGCTTATAGCGACTGATAACACCTATTTAATGGCCTGATAACAGTCAAATCAGGTGCTATATATTATGCAGGAGTCATGTTTCCCTTTTTTTCTGCTGGACCAGGGCCAAGCACATATTTGAGATGTACCATTGTACACCTTGGGTCATTTAGTATTCATGGTTGAGCTGATTTCCTTTAGCACCCGTGCTGGAAGCGCTTGAACACTTTCTGCTCAGCGAGACAGTTCCTCTGTGAAGAGTAGGGCCACGCCTGCACGGGTCGTGTTGTGTTTGGCATCAAGGAGGCTTTCGAGAGTGGCAATCATCGGAAAGGTAATCCCCTCGAGAGGTAATTAAATTCACACATATGCAGTAGTATTTATAAGAGGCTGCCCGAACCACTGAAAAGTATCCAAGACATAAGAGCTCGTTCTTGGACAACAACAACACTCAGCTCACACTCTCAATAATGCCTTTTATGTTTCTGAGTTCTTGTGTTCTGTCTTTGGTGACATCAAGAGCCTGATTCTTGCGACATGTATCCCATTTCTATTTCACTCCTTCCAAGGTTTCTGACACAGGATGTCACTGCTGGTTATATTTGGACACATTTTTTTCGGCGCAAGGCAAGCATTCAGGCAGTGTTGTGGAAATCAGTTAGACAGTACAAAGAACTGTTTTGCATCTCGGTTGCATAAATGCAGAATTTAAAACAAAAGCTACAGTGGCCCTGAGAGCTGCACTGCTACTAAAGAAAGCACAAGACAAAACCCAATCAAATAAAGGAAACATTTTCACCTTTCACACATTCTCACTCCCAACTCATCAAATACCGATGCTTGGTCAGTGGCTCTACACTTCAAACTAGGATGCTCCAGTTATACTCTAGCCGCAGTTTTGGATGTGTCGGGGACGGTGTGTCAGTTTCCGCTCGTTACATACATAGTGTCTTTTCAAAATAAACTTCCGTGTTCACAAGAAACGTATAGTTTCCACACGTTAAATGCAGTGTCTTTTCAAAATAAACTTTAGTGTTCACAGGAAACGTACAGTTTCCACTCTTTAAATGCAGTGTCTTTTCAAAATAAACTTCCGTGTTCACAAAAAACGTACAGTTTCCGCTCGTAACATGCATACAGTCTCTTTTCAAAATAAACTTCCAACATAGGTATAAAACACATTCAAATAAAGGAAACATTTTCACATTTCACACATTCTCACTCTCAACTCGTCAAATGCTGCTGCTTGGTCACTGGCCCAACAAACTATGACATTCTAGCTACCCCTCTAGCTTCAGTTTCGACACATCGGGGACGGCGTGTCAGTTTCCGCTCATCACATGCAGTGTCTTTTCGAAATAAACTTCCGTGTTCACAAGAAACGTACAGTTTCCGCTCGTTACATGCATACAGTCTCTTTCAAAATAAATTCCGTGTTCACAGGAAAAATACAGTTTCTGCTCATACTGTACAATCTCTTTTCAAAATAAACTTCCAAAATAGGTCTACTTAGTTTTTATATTTACTTACGCAACAAAAGTACTTGGATAGGCTGAAGAAAAGATTGGGGTTTGGTTTAAAATGAGTGTTTGTTAGGTAAAAAGTGTTAGTTACGTAAAATAAGAATGTATGTTACGTAACTGCCGTTAGTTAAGTACGTAAGTTATGTAAGAAAACTACAGTAAAATAAGTAAACGTTGATTTGGTTTGACACGGGAGACAAACAGCAGTCTCCTTGGTGAAAGTCCTGTGTTTGTTTGAACCATCCAACCTCCACTCCCAACCGCCCTGTGCTGACTTTCACTCTCTTTATACTACGTCAGTTGCTCTTACCGCCTAATAATGACACGGATGGGTTTACATTGGAGTTAGTTGAAAGCCCGGTGCGTCCGATACCGACGCTAACGGTTGCGTCAGTGTGTCAGTATCAAGACGCCGAGGGGCCCTGACCAAGTGTCCCAATGCTGAGAATTCATTAGGATCTTTTCTTCCACTGGCTCGTGCTCCGTTGGTTGGCGTGTGTGTTAGTTTACAGTGCGTTAAGCTGTCAGGGCCACCGTAAACAGCAGATATATGTGGAAGCATAGACCTTCTAACCTCAACTGTATATAGAAATTGATTGATGCCAGCACAGAAAGCATGTGCGAATGACAAAACCACTCGAGTCCCACCGTGTTTATCCCATTATGTTTCAAGGTCGTGACATAAGATGGAGATACTTGAGCGAAGCCCTGTAGAAACGCATCATGTCTCCCCCCGTAGATTCGCTGATGTGGCTGGGTGTGTGACCTTGTAAAAGTGGCGTGCGGGGTAATTCATACAAGCGCGCAGGGCATGAACATTTACTGTATAACATGCACACTCCCTATCTACGAGGCCATAGTGACAGAGACTCACGGGGACACGTTTAGAAATCAGGGAAAAAGTCAGAGTCGTAAATTCCAAACGCGCAGGGCATGAACATTTACTGTATAACATGCACACTCCCTATCTACGAGGCCATAGTGACAGAGAATTGAGGTCTCTGTGGGATGCGCCATTGGACGTGCTGCAATAACCAGCGGCTTATTATCTACGCCCAGATAGCGTTTCTCCCCACCGGTCGCCCCCGATGACCACGGCTGTTTTGTCTGTCACCCTCGCCGTCTGCCTCGTATCTCGTCTGTTCAGCCAGCCCTCGATGAGCTCCCTCCCTCGCCGCGTGCCCGTGCTGTTGCTCGTCTTTGGAGACAGCTCTCCATCCCGGCGAGCTATATCACACTTTTAAGTGGCATTTTAGCTTGATACTTGATCAGCCAAATATCAGTATGAGCTTTTTCATCTCATCCATAATTCACCTGCGGGGGAGTCGGCTAAGAATAGCCGGCTTTCTGTGCTTATGGCAGAGAGACACAGAGAGACAGCGAGGAGAGAGATGACATGACGCTGATGTGAAACGGGCACACTGTAGCGCAGTGTATTTGGTATCTCGCATATCCCATTATTCTTATTCATCATACAAAGACAGCCAGCAGGTCATGTTCCCCCCTTTTTTAACCATCTGAGACACACAATAGAGCCGTTTTTTGTCTTTTTCTAGGGTGGTACAGGGGGTCTTTAGGGGGAGATAGCAGGTCAACAGTAGATGTCACATAGAAGTGGTGTACATCATCTGAAAGCTGGGAACCTGAAGATTAATTTAAGATGCAGCTCAGCACTGTGTGTCAAATTGTTCTAGTCATTAATCACAAATAAACATGAATGAAGGAATTAATTAATAATGCTCACGTATGTCTCATAAGTTGCTGCAGCAATTTTTGGGTTGATGCCATTTGTTACACAGATTTGGTACTAAATTTAACTATTTTGTTTACCACTCGAGAATGGATAAAAATGATGAATAATCCCTCCAAAATACCAAATAAAGACACTAAGACCTTGATAAACACCACAGAAAAAGCCATGCTGTGATTTGGCATCAAGAACTTTTGACATTTGGAGATTTCTGCAAGAATTGCATTTTTCGGCGATTTGATGGCGAGCACTTCTCTTCTGGAAACTGCTCCGCAAGAGTCTCAGCTTTACAGTGATACCCAATTTATGTAATTCTAAGACTGTTTAGGGACCCCAGTATGCAGAAATATTCAAACACACCATTTCAGAATAGCCGAAAATAACACTTTTATACTGCATGAAAAAAATTTGCATGGTTTTTGCCCAAAACTGCATGTGATTTTCCTAAAGTGGGCATGTCTGTACCCATAAAACCCATTTTCATTCACATATCTTGAGGTCAGGTCAAGGGAACCCTTTGAAAATGGCCATGCCAGTTTTTCCTCGCCAAAATTTGGAGCGTTATTTAGCCTCCCTCTTGACAAGTTAGTATGACATGGTTGGTACCAATGGATTCATTGGGTTTTCTAGTTTCGTATGATGCACCTTCACTCTAGCTCTAAAACTGAACCTGCTACAGCCTCTGAAAGACAGTAAAGTTGGTTGGGATTGCCCGCTATCCTGGGGGGTTTCAGAGGGTTAAATAGATAAGAGAAGAGTTTTGTTCTAACCTGAACCCATCTCCACCCTCTTTCCTGTCTCATTGTGTCATTTCTTGGCATTATCAGCAAGACACAAACAATTAGACGGATATAGATGAGTCAAATTCATTTTTTTGCCCCGTGACATTGTTCTGTCCTTCCCCTCTCGCCACTCGGTCAGCCAAAGTCCAATCGCTCAGCTCGGCCAATTTCATATCTCCTGCACACATTCGTCTGCAGGATGTGACTTTTGTGAACTCCGGAGTACACAGAGGGGACTGTTTGTCCACCTAAAAGAGGCATCAGCAGCCAAGTCCGCAAACATGAGGGCGCACACAGGCTGTTAGCAATGAGACAGCTCAGTCCCCGAGGGCCGCTCTGCTCTCGTCCACTCAGACGGTCCCATTCCAGGGTGACGATATGGACATATCTTACCATTAATCTGCTCGGACGAGACGTCAGTCTTGGCGTGACACACACCGCTCCACTCCGAGGTCCGGAAGAGTCTGACAGGACAAGAGCTCTCAGACTCCCAAATGTCTTTGTCCTTTTTTTTCCATTCCATCCAGGGGGCAGGGTGACCTTTATTTGAGCCGCACACGCTCTATTCTTAAAGCCCGCAAACGGCTGACATTTGACCTGAATAAAAATGCATATCTGCTCTCAGCGCTGCTGCAGTTTTGGCCGAAGAGTCACTCTGACTGTAGAACCCTCTCATCATCTTGCAATGTCTGAATCAGCACAGAAAAGGCCATCGACTAACCGCAATCCTCTCCCACCAACAATTTCTCACATTCCAACAGCTGAGCAGTGAAAGTGTCAGATTGTCCGCCATGCAAATAGGATGGAAAGATGAAGAGAAGAGAGAGTCTGTGAAGGGGTCTGTCTCTTCTCCCTGATGGGAAATAAATAATAAGAAAATAGAGGAAGGATTTGGGAGGAAGTTAGTCAGGGAGAGCTTAAGAGTTACCCAGTCAGTGCTTAATTCATGCATACCGGGGACATAATGTGACAGTAATGTAATTTGTTCTGGGCCAAAAGCCCAGTCGCACTTATCAAACAGTTACAGGCTTGATTTGTCTTTTTACCCCTCCTCTCAAGGCCACCGTGCATTAAAGAGGCCTCCTCGCCAGGTTGGAGGACGGTGCCCTTATTAGATGCGACTGCATGATAATGAAACGGCGTAATGCAATGTCAGAGCGGTTGACACGACACAAAAGGCTAAGGCTGGTGAAATTCCTAATCAGCTCAAAATGTCACAGGGCTCACCTCGGGGTCTGAATCACAGCCGCCAGCAGATTAGTTCTCCACATCGATGTCAACCTCAAGGATGCCTCCCCTCTTTGGTCTGTCTCGGAAAGTCACTCTGACTCTTGACTTACTCTCTCCGCTGTTCTCCTCTCTCTCCTTGACATTATCATCACACGAGCTGTAAAGACAAAGAACGGGACATTTAATAGGTGGAAGAGTTGCAGAGCAGCCTTCGTGCTCAAATATTGTTCTCAATCTTTATATGAAAAAAATCATTTGCCTTGAATTGATTTTAAAGGTGCAGTGTGTAGGATTTGGCGGCATCTAGCTGCAACATCAGTGCTGCATATACATAAATGCAACACTAATAATCCAGTGATACTATTCTTAAATGGGCCATTCTGCACAATGACGACTTTGACTTTCGGTACTTTAATATATTTTTATGCGAAGACGGCTGTGTATTTTTACTTATGTAAGATTTTCAATGCATGACTTTTTATTTGTAACATTATTTCTACACTGTGGTATTGCTACTCTTACTTAGGCTAGGTAAAAGATCTGAGTACGTCATTTCACCACTGGTAATATGGTAAGCCAGTTAGCCCAGGCATGCTAACGATTCAACGTATCCTCATACAACGATTTGTATGATATCTTACGAAAAGTTATTTCTCAGTTTTCCTACAAATGTCCAGCGTAAATTTCCACGCCAGTCTTTTTCAAAATAAACTTCTCTTTCCACAGGAAACAACTTTGTTAGGTTTAGGCAACAAAAATACTTAAGTTAGGATTAGGAAAAGATCTTGGCCAACACCACACTGGAAGTGGCGCAACTTAAGTACGGAAGTTACGTTACAAATAAATGAACGTTGACTTCTGGTTTCACACGGGACACAAACACCGGTCCCCTGGGCAAAAGTCCGGTGTTTTTTGACCCACCCATCCACCCCAATTTGACCCACCTCCCTACGTGGCGTTCGCCGCTCTTTATACCTCCTGGTTCACAATTACATGGATTACATACAAATTGATGTGGGAGATATACAAAGTACAATACTTTTTGTAAATATAGCTATGAACGATGTATGAGAACAGCTTTAAACAATTACAGCTGAAGGTACGGCAGATAAACACACTAGTCAATCCATTCCTTACAAAAAAAGGCTAAAAAAACTCTTAAGATAGAGTATTAAACTTCAGCATTTGGAGGAATCCAAAGCCTGACAGGCCTGCCATGCTCTGGTGACTGG
>CAKAKR010063273.1:37594-65739 GCA_916700685.1 Adelosebastes latens
CAACCTCAAGGATGCCTCCCCTCTTTGGTCTGTCTCGGAAAGTCACTCTGACTCTTGACTTACTCTCTCCTCTCTTCTCCTCTCTCTCCTTGACATTATCATCACACGAGCTGTAAAGACAAAGAACGGGACATTTAATAGGTGGAAGAGTTGCAGAGCAACCTTCGTGCTCTAATATTGCTCTCAATCTTTATATGAAATCAATCACACACATTTGCCTTGAATTGATTTTAAAGGTGCAGTGTGTAGGATTTGGCGGCATCTAGCTGCAACATCAGTGCTGCATATACATAAATGCAACACTAATAGTCCAGTGATACTATTCTTAAATGGGCCATTCTGCATAATTACGACTTTAACTTTTGGTACTTTAAGTATATTTTTAAGACGGCTATGTATTTTTACTTATGTAAGATTTTCAATGCAGGACTTTTTATTTGTAACAGAGTATTTCTACACTGTGATATTGCTACTCTTACTTAGGCTAGGTAAAAGATCTGAGTACGTCATTTCACCACTGGTAATACGGTAAGCCGGTTAGCCCAGGCATGCTAACGATTCAACGTATCCTCATACAACGGTTCATATGATATCTTACGAAAAGTTATTTCTCAGTTTTCCTACAAATATCTAACGTCAATATCCGCTCCAGTCTTTTCAAAATAAACTTCCCTTTTCACAGGAAAACACTTTCTACAACTTTTTAGGCAACAAAAATACTTCAAGTTAGGATTAGGGAAAATATCGTTGTCAAGTTGCGCCACACCGGAAGTGGCGCAATTTAAGTACGGAAGTTACGTAACAAATAAGTCAACGTTGACTTCTGGTTTCACACGGGACACGAACACCGCTTCCCTGGGCGAAAGTCCGGTGTTTTTTGACCCACCCATCCACCCCAATTTGACCAACCTCCTCCCTACGTGGCGTTCGCCGCTCTTTATACCTCCTGGTTCACAATTAGGTGGATTACATACGAATTGATGTGGGAGATATACCAAGTACAAAACTTTTTGTAAATATAGCTATGACCGATGTATGAGAACAGCTTTAAACAATTACAGCTGAAGGTACAGCAGATAAACACACTGGTCAATACATTCCTTACACAAAAAGGCTAAAAAAACTCTTAAGATAGAGTATTAAACTTCAGCATTTGGAGGAATCCAAAGCCTGACAGGCCTGCCATGCTCTGGTGACTGGCTGTATTACTTTAATGATCAATTACACCAATTTTTTTGATCAATTGCTTCATGATTTAAAGCTGTGCATGTCAAATATAAGCTAACATTTTCCAGGCAGTGTGCTTTTTCAACCAAGCTGATGAATAGAGACCAAAGACACATTGTTTCTGAAATGCAGTTAGAACTCCTCTGTTCGATAGTTGAAAAGCTCCCAAAGGAGCTGGTGCAGTAAGAGATGTAAGCAATTTGCAATAGTTCAACATCCCTTCTTCTGTACTACAAATATGTGTCTTTTTGCCATACAGAGTTTGCCTTAGGGATGAATTCAACAACACACACACACACACAGACACAGACACACATACTTCCACAATGAAAACCCCTGTGGCGGAAAATACTTTTCTCTAGCGCTAATATGAGATCTTTGGGATGATCAAACTGAAGTAATAACCAGACAACTCACCAAGAACACTTCTGTAGAAGCCAGTTCACTTTGGACTGCTCTAATATAATAGAAGCTCATGTTATTACAGCTCTCGAGCATGGTCTGTTTATTTTATTTCACCCCTCAGACCCAATTCATGTCCGCAGTCTCGACGCAGCACTACATCACACCTCATTACGTACCAAATCTGGATCTGGTTATTTGTCTGGCTGCACTTGTGTGCCCAGGCTGGTCACACTGAAGCAGAACAAAAGCCATCTCACTTTGCAAGTCTACAGCAGTGCCTTCACCGGCCCACTGGTCGCTGCGGAGGTAATTTCAGGGTAAGAGTCAGGACAACATATTTTTTGAGTGGAGAAAAAACAGCAGTGGCAATCCTGTTTTCCAAAAGCTGGAAGGTTATTTTAGTCACAGAAACGGTGGTCATATCCTATTTACAGAGGAGAGAGCGTCCAAACAAAACCATGGAATATCCTAATAACAGCATCTACAGTATGAGTTTATCTCTTTATAATTTTGATTGCTGCGAAAGAAAAATAAATGAACATGCACCTCTTTACACACTGTACATGTGATGGCAATTTTACATTTTGGTCTAAAAGCTATGCAAACAAGTACATTTAGATGAAAAACACAGAGATGCAAAACTACCACAAGACATGGAACGACTACAAAAAGATGCAAAAAACTACAAAGAGATGTGAAACGACTACAAGGAGATGCAAAACACAAAGATGCAAAACTAATACAAAGAGATGAAAACAACTACAAGACACGTTAAACGACTACAAAGAGATGCAAACAAACTACAAAGAGACACGGAACGACTACAAATTGATGCAAACAACTACAAAGAGATGCAACACAACCACAAAGAGACGTGAAACTACTACCGTGAGACGGGAAACGACTAAAAAAAGATGCAAAACACTACAAAGAGACGCGAAACGACTGCAAAAAGATGCAAAAAATTACAAAGGGACGTGAAACGACAACTAGGCAATGGAAACGAAGCAAAAAAAGAGATGCATAACAACTACAAAGAGATGCAGACGACTACAAGGAGATGCAAAACTAATACAAAGAGATCCAAACAACTACAAAGAGATCCAAACAACTACAAAACCACGTGAGAGGACTACAAAGAAATGCAAACAACTACAAAGAGACGCAAAACAACTACAAAGAGACGCAAAACGACTACAGAGAGACGCGGAACGACTACAAAGTGATGCAAAACAGCTACAAAGAGACGTAAAAAGACTACAAAGTGATGCAAACAAGTACAAAGAGATGCAAAACAACTACAAAGAGAGGTGAAACAACTATAAAGAGATGCAAATGACAACAAAGAGATGCAAACAACTATAAAGAGATGTAAAACGACTACAAAGTGATGCAAACAACTACAAAGAGACGACTACAAAGAAAAGTGAAACGACTGCAAAGAGATGCAAAACCATTGCAAAGAGATGCAAGATGACCACAGAGAAATGCAAAACGACCACAAGCGCAATACAACTACAAAAGACATTGCTGCGTTTTAAAACAGGGAGCAGAATTCCGTCGATGTATCTGGCAAAACCTGTGATGCTGTTGCATAAGCTAACCAAAAAACTTCAAATCAGCTTGGCTTGATGCCTCCTGTTTGACACTAAGAAAACAAAGTCAATTGTTTTTTGGCCATCAAAAAGCTACCTGCAACAGAATCCTTGAATGCTAGAATTGAAAGTGAGCTCATTGAACAAGTGACAGAGATAAAGTATTAAGGGATCATTTTAGATCCTCACTTAAAATGTAAAAGTCATGCTAAAAGGATTTGTAAAACGAATAAGGCTAACCTTAGCCGATTAAGATGATAAGAAATTGCTTGATATCTGACTGTGCCTTGCTGTTTCTCACTACCTGGTCCCTAGCCAACCAGTCTGTAATTAACAGTTGGGCCTTGATTATCTTTGGAAAAAAAACAAATAAGGTACCATCATTGCCGCATTTGAAGTAAATACAAGATATTAAGTTTAGCAAACTTCACTGTTTTTTTTTATTATGTAAAGCTTGTGGTTAAACATTTTAATGCACTTGCCCCTCAGCCTTTCTGCAAATACATTCAGAGATTAATGAGCTTCAGCAGATCCACCAGAGCAGCTTCAAGTGGCAATTGTAAGGTTTCATTCTGCAAAACATCTTTTGCTCAGACAGCTTTTTCTGTTGCAGGAAACAAAGTCCTTGAACACGCTATATGATCACTTGAAATTTGCTGCAAACGCCACCACTTTTAAGAGAGCTACACAATCCTGGTTAATTCAGCAACAAACTTGTACTCATTTCTGGTTTTTAAATGTAATGTTTTTAATGTGTTCTTTATTGTATCTCGCTGTAGTCAGCTAACCTTCTGTTTCACTTTCATAAAAGCCCTTTTAGGGGACGGTTGTTGCAAATGCTATGATACTTGCATTGGATAGCTGATTTCAATTTGTCTATGTATCTGACCCTATCAAATAGACTATGAATTAAATAATTCTCTTCCTAATAAATCATGAAATCGATAAAAACATTCAATAGGAGGTTCGCTAGAAGAGAAGTAGGAGTGAGCATACCTCAAGCTCACGATGGTCATTAAATAAGGCTTCAATTGCAAAATACGTTTTAAAATCCGTCTCGGATTTAACTTCAGAGAAAACAGGATACACTCTTCTTCCTCCGTACCATTACACACTTCAACTCCCTGCTGTTATCTAGCGATGCTAGCGCTCCTTCCTGCGCACCTCAACCAAATAACTCTGGAGCTAGTGATGTCAAAGTTTGAACGCCACTTATTTCTTTAACGTATTAACGCTACTTGCAGTTTTTAGGTAGTAGCGGGCTCAGTTTTAAAGCTAGAAAATGCTGGTATCATCGGAAACTGAGGAATCCATTGGTACCAACCATGTCATATTAGCCTGTCGCGAAGGAAGTTAAATAACGCTCCAAACTTATGCTAAATGTTGGCGAGGAAAAGCTTGCATTGACGTATTCAAAGGGGTCCCTTGACCTCTTGCCTCCAGATATGTGAATGAAAATGGGTGCTGTGGATACCCACGAGTCTCTGCTTTACAGTCATGCCCACTTTATGATAATCACATGCAGTTTGGTGCAAGTCATAGTCAAGTCAGCACACTGACACACTGACAGCTGTTGTTGCCTGTCGGGCTTGAGTTTGCCGTGTTATGATTTGAGCATATTTTTTATGCTAAATGCAGTACCTGTGAGGGTTTCTCGACAATATTTGACACGGTTTTGTGTTGCTAATTGATTTCCAGTTGATAAGACTATTTAATACTTGACAAATCTCCCTCTCAGGTACATTTTGAACAGATGTGAAAAAATGTGCAATTAATTTGCGATTAAAAATTTTAATTGAGTGACAGCCCTAGTTTTTATCCTGTCATGTTCTGAATAAAGCTGTAAAAGAACATGTTTTTGTCACCTTAGTCTGAATGACTGGAAGCCAACACTTTAACAACTCGATGGAGGCATCAATGTCACGTATTCTAAAGGTTTAAATAGAGCTTTTAACACACTGCTCTCAGCCCACCTGAGCAGAACAATTAAATACCACCCATGCAAGCACATTCACCCATCAGGAACCTGTTTATGTAGCAGAAGTATTCAGAGAAAATTGGATTCATGGTAAAAAGAAACAAATAGTGTGACATTCTGGTACTGAAATAGATTTTTAAAAATTCAAATTTGTTTTGCAATGGGTGCAGAGAGAGAATGGCAGAGGCCTAGCTTACAGAATGGCTGGGATTTAATTGCAGCTCTACACTGGGCAGCCAGGAGCAGAGTCTTAATTCCACAAAGCGCTGGCCTCGCAGCACTTTCCTCCCTGATTGATACCGCCATTGGACCGGCCTGGTTAGCCAGTGAAAACCACCATAAATTCCAGGCGCGCTTTATCGTTAAGCTCAGTAGCCCGGGAAATAAAATTAGCTGTGTCCAATTTTGGAAAGGGCTGCATAGCGCTATAAATAACCATTTACAGTAGGTGATAAACGCACAAAAATGGAATTAAAAAAAGAAATACAACTCACCCCCGGTTTTGTTTATGTGACTTTTTTTCTGTATTTATTGAGTGGCTTTTACTCATATAATCTTACCATTGTGATATAATAATTAAACTGTTATTGCTAGTGCATTATTCAGGCAATTTGCTTTTGTTGTCAGCGCATAAAGCCGGCGTGTAAGCACCGTCTTAACTCTGTTACACATGCCAAAGGGTCCATCACGAGGGAAATGACTGATGACCGGGCCTTTTTTGCAATGTTTCTCCTGCCTGTATATATAGCACAGGCCCCGCGGTTTGTTGAGGGCGAGGATGGCTGGAGCTGCGGCTACAGCGAGGGAGAACCAGCTACTATTCTTAATGTCAAATGAACATGTAAGCTTACTTTATCATTTTTGACTGCTCCTTATTGCTAAACCTTGAGCGAGCCGGCTGTGCTCCCCTTTCTCCCTTTCCGAAATCCTGCTGAGAAGGGGGAGCAGGACCGAGGCAGAATAAATGACATGTCCCACATCTCCCTGTTTAGGTATGTTTTCACAAAGGACCTTTGTGTGTATCCGAGTTTTTGTGTGTGTGCGTCCGAGTGTGGAGCTATGTTTGTCTCTTGGTATCCTCCCTCAGCAGACAGGGCCCTTTCACTCACCACCATGTGTTTCTGATTACCATCCCTGCATTCCTCTCCCTCCCCAATTGGCTGCCGGGGGCGTCACGTCTCTCCGCAACGGCCGCCGCTGCTGCGGTATCCCATGAAGCCACGCGCATGATGAAGCTTCCCATGCCCGTCGACTCCGTCTGTTGCGGGAAGCTCCATTGTTAAAAGATGGCAATGTAATAAGCTGACCTCTCGACCCCAAAAGTAGCTGCCATGCCACCTCCCCTTTTCATGCCGGATGATATGTTAAGTGTGTCCCAGACAGCTTGTCAACAAACACATAGGGGAAGCCAATAAACGGCGCGCGCTGCGGTTGTTTTAACCCCAGCAGGGCAGAGCACATTAATCACAGTTAGGGCAGCGACGATGATGAGGTGTTTGGTGGTCGGCTCCAAATAGCTGGTAATGGAGCTGCAGTTTTGCGGAGGTGTCTTGCCGTTGGTCCCATTTCGGAGGCAAATAGTTGTCTGGCAGATGCAGCAGAGGGCAAATAGCAGCGAGAGTTAAGAGGCTACGGTCGTGCTAGCGGATATGTGAGGCCGTACCGAGGCACAGCGGTGCCTTGAGCTAAATGCTAACGTCAGAATGTCAATGGCGAATCTAATATGCTGATGTGGAAGGGCTGCATAACTCCACCAATTTTGTATATTAATACCCCTTTCACACCAATGACCAGGGTTGGACCAGGGTTGTCTGACCCATGTTCAACCCTCCTGTCCACACGGGTTAATCCCTGGTCATGACAATTCAGATACAACCTGGGTCACACCCGGGAGCAATGCATACCGATTAGCTCAGGTGCTTGAAATGGCGGGGGGGTACCTTTTATAAAATGCTAAAATATGTTATGCGGAGCTGTAATATATGCAGACAACATACAGATTTACAGTATCTATCAATCAACACACGTGAAGTTTTTTTTCTCTGTCTATCCATTTATCATATATTAAACTACATAGTGCTATCTAATATGATAATATAGGCTACATTTACAAAAGGCTAACAGAAGCTTCTGAAGACTGAAATAAATATTTCACTCACTCCACCATCCCAGCAAAGATTTGCTACATACTGTATACTAGGGCTATTAACGTTTTTAGCTGAGTATGTGGCAACAGTTGGATAATGTAAGAGCTTGTCCAAATGTAATAAAAAATGAGTTTATATTTCATGAAGTGTGCTAATTGCTTGATAATTTAATGAACTGGGAATGGGTTAGTTACTTCCTAACAGATTGAACAGGCCACAGATGGATATTTTTGCAGGTTTATTTGGAAAATTAAAAAAGTTTTTAAAAAAGTAACGTTTCAAATAGAAAATGTGCAAACACACTTTAAAAACAGATGCGCTCACAGCCGGCTGTACCGCGAGGTGGTCGGCTTACACGGTGTGTTTCTGTGCAGGCTACGGCGCATGCCTCTCATTCAGCAGCCTTATTATGTTTGTGTATACTACATTGTCCCCCGCCGTCCTCGTATCTATCGCTTGATTTCTTCCTCACCTCGGACGGCCAGGAGCACCGCGATGTCTCGCGACATATCCATGTTGTTCAAATCGGCGGTTGTTCACCTCCAATGTATCTGAAAACATTCCTGCTCCCGTCAACACCATTTGTTTAAGCGACCTGTGACAGTTAACGTCACGACTGTACGCCCCCATTTGCAACCAAATCGATTAGTCCCGCCCCAGTTGTTAGCGACCCTGGTGCGTGCCATTCACATAGAAATCGGCCCTGGTCCGACCCTGGTCTGACCCACCTCTCAACCTTAGTGTGAAAGGGGGTATAAGTTGAGTTTACTTGTCTCGGAATTTCAGCCTGTGAAAAGAATAGTATGATGTCTAAAGTTTGAAAAAGTTATCTCAACTTGGGCTTACCAGACTTTCCATTTGAAAGAGGTGGGTATTTAGAAGACAGGGGAGTTTGTCTTGTCATTGCATTATGGAAATTGTGGGGTTGCACTTACACTTAGGCACAGCAGTGCTTCGAGCGACATGCTACCATCAAGCTCAACATGACAACGCTACCATGCCGATGCTGAGCGGGTAGAATTACCCAGGTACCAAATTGTACACCAATCCATTCCTAGAGCCATGCTGCTAGCAAAGCTCAAAACAATTTGTGCATAGTAATTTCATGTGTGCAGAGAAATGCAGCAATGATGCATCCACTGGTTTCCGAGAATCCTTGGGAGTGTTATTGACCCATTACATCACTCGGCACACTGTGTAACACCATGGCGGGTGCGTATTTTCACACTGTAGCATTTTAATATCCGATTATTTATATTGAATTGGGGAATAGGTTACCTAGTTCATTCAATTCTGATGCTACAACCGCAGTGACATTTAGGAGAGCAATTATTTTCAGATCTGCTGTTACCGACCGCGGCTGCGATGCAAATAAGCCGATCGAAATCCCAGCACTGTCCAATATTTAATATTTAAGTCGGGCCAAAGTGATGAACCGTGGCGAACAGTTCAATGGCAGAGGCGCTTTCGGGGGGGGGGGCACACACACAAAAACATGCAGATATTATTTTCCTCTGAAACAACACCTCCCAGGGTCACACGTCGCCTGCAGCGCTTGGCATTCCAGGCGAGGCCAGACCGCCTTACCAGGCGGAGCAGGTCCGCCGCAAGGTCGGCACACGTGGGCGATCGGTTTCACGGTGAATACCAAATGCAGGAGCGCATCCGAACCCTGAGAGATGAGACAGGACATTAAAGCTACAGTCCCCGGAGGAAGGAGGTGGAGGAGGAGGAGGATGAAGACGACGGGGAGGGAAGAGCACCGGGGGAGAGAAAAAAAAAAAACAGGTGGCAGCACTTCAAAGCAGCAGAGTTTTATGAATTATGGGAGATAATGTGACTGCTGACTTCTGTAGGGGCTCCCAGTGGTGCTGGGTATCATTCTTTATGGACAGTATAAGACACTTCTTTCTATTCTCTCCCCCTTTTTTTTTTACACAGTAATAAATTATATACATTTCCACGCTATCTGAAGAGTAAAAATAACAGCCCTGTCTACTTGGAATTATTCCTGCAATGATCTCAGTTCAGGTGCCGTGTCATTTTTTTTTTTACATAATGAAATCATTTCCTCTTCCTGCAGACTGAATTAAATGACCAGCAGCCAAAAGGAATTACGTGTCTCATTCCTCACAAAAGACACATAATGCCGTCCTTATCCACGTAATTCAATTGCAATATCTAGCCATTAACGCTGCTGTAGGACCAATCAATTTTCTTGGATAGGCTATTATTATATATATAGCTTATTTTGGAGATTCATATTTGAAAGGTTGAAATAGAAGGGCATTCATGATGTGCGCAAACACAAAGATATGTGTGTGTGGGTTTGAATATCAAGGCAAGTGTTGACTACATTATGTGTGAAGAGTACTTATTGTTCTGATGTGAATGTGCCGCGTGGATGTCAATGATGAGATATGTGATTCCATGCGACTCCAATTTTCACTGCATACAGCTGACACAGTCTCCGGGTTGGCAATGATTACTCACTGTAAGCACCGCATTAGCCAAAGGAGGCTTCAATAAATTGAAGAATAAAAATGATGAATAATGAGTTTAGTTTATAGGTTTATGGCATATGATTATTCTTTTGCACTTCACTTATTATTACATTCCATGTCATTAATATGCACAATAGACAATAATACAATAACACAATAACACAAAGCTACTATCTTTATCTGTTTATTTCAGAAAAGGGCTTAGAATCTACAGCCATGTTAGCACCTCTTTGTACTTTGAGCTAAATGCTAATGTCAACATGCTAACATGCTCAGAATGACGATGCTAACAAGCAGCTCTTTGTACCAGTGTCCGAAATTAACATTTTGACTCATCAGTAGGGGTGTGACGACTTTCTCAGCTCACGATACACGATATTGGGTTCACGATCTCGATACGATATTCTAACAATTTTACCAAAACTTGAATGATGAAAATATACATCAACAGTCCTTCCTCCTGTCCTCTCTCCTCCATCAGTCAGTATCAGTCCTTCCTCCTGTCCTCTCTCCTCCATCAGTCAGTAACAGTCCTTCCTCCTGTCCTCTGTCCTCTTTCCTCCATTAGTCAGTAACAGTCCTTCCTCCTGTCCTCTGTCCTCTCTCCTCAATCAGTCAGTATCAGTCCTTCCTCCTGTCCTCTCTCCTCCATCAGTCAGTAACAGTCCTTCCTCCTGTCCTCTCTCCTCCATCAGTCAGTAACAGTCCTTCCTCCTGTCCTCTCTCCTCCATCAGTCAGTAACAGTCTGTCCTCTCTCCTTCATCAGTCAGTATCAGTTCTTCCTCCTGTCCTCTCTCCTCCATCAGTCAGTAACAGTCCTTCCTCCTGTCCTCTCTCCTCCATCAGTCAGTAACAGTCCTTCCTCCTGTCCTCTCTCCTTTATCAGTCAGTAGCAGTCCTTCCTCCTGTCCTCTCTCCTCCATCAGTCAGTAACAGTCATTCCTCCTGTCCTCTCTCCTCTATCAGTCAGTAGCAGTCCTTCCTCCTGTCCTCTCTCCTTCATCAGTCAGTAACAGTCCTTCCTCCTGTCCTCTGCTGATGTCACTCACTGCTGCAGGTAACGTTAGGGCTGGTAAGGGGGGTCTTTGTCTCAGCCAGCTGATCAGTTTACCAGTAAGATACATGACAAACTAACCTAAACAGTTAAGACTACACAGCCTACTGCAAGCTTTAGTTTCAGTCTTGTGTTGCCGAGGGTTACGCACGGAACGCAAATATTACGTGGTGAAAAAAAAACATTTTTCTTCCGGGGCGAGGCTGATTTTTCTGAGCGTTCGCACCGAAAATAAAAGGCATCGACGGACATATTCAATAACTACAGTGTACAACAACACAGAGGCTCCGTAGTCCGAACCAAGATGGCAAACATTATTTCTCCTTTCAACTATGACAAAGGCATCGCGGACCAGATCCACTCCTTCCATTCTGACCTTTCACAATAAAAGCCCTAGATATATTCACTGAGTAACTGTTTACCAGAGGCAGTATAACAATTTACCTCAGACAGACTGCCAGACACTGCTCTGGGTCAGTAGGATTCTGGTAGTTGGTCCTCTCCCTCCACGAATCTAAAAATGTTGCAAGCGTCACAAATTTGCATCGCTGCCGGTATATATAGTTTTGATTGAGTATTTTACATATTCATGGTCTTTATTCGTCATGCTCCGGGTGTGTAAAGACCTTAAGAAGAAGTGGTGTGACATTGTGGCAAATTGTGTCAATTATGTGACAGAATGAAATGAAAATACTGCACCACTTTAGATGCCGATTTAATCTGTTCAGAGCGCATTATCTATTCATATCTGAATAATGCATTTGTATTCATTTGCATCCCTAATGTATAATCAAGTTATTCATAAACAATGCAATTATTAGCAGTAGTTGATATTAGTGGATCATCAACAAACATTGCTTAAATGCTGAGGGGGGTTTATGAATGAGTTTTCTACTCTGAACTGTACTCCTGTTTCACAGTATAATGATTTGTTGGTGTATTTGCTTAGCATGTCTTGTACGGTTGTTTATGATTTCCCAGCCGTTGCTCCAAAGTGGAAACTCTCCATCATGCACAAACATCCATTACACTTTTCTAAACCAGCTTCCAGCTTTAACTTTGAAGGATATTTCTAATCCTCTGTGAACGTGCTGTAAATGCATTCATGAATCGTCTGCTCACACTCGAAGCACAAATACGGTTGCAACGAATAATGGTCTTAAAATATTTACAGAGGTTGGTAAACCATTTGTTGCAATTAGGATGAAGAGACTATAGAAATGACGATGCAGTGAGAGCGTTTGGTTTTACCCGGTCTTTGATAGTCTAATTTGTATTTCCACCTCTGTTTGTCTCCTGATGATACCTGAGGAGAATACATGAGGGTACAGGATGATTAATGACAATAATGGATAATGATATACACCGTACACTACAGTATATGGTTTCCATTTTTCCCCACTGGTCAGTTGAGTTTGTTTCTGTTTCTAGTTCAACAGTTTATGGGTATACCGGGTCAGGGGTTTACCACATAAATCATATACAGTGAAACAAATATGGCTACCATTTATTGAAACAAATTGCTGTCAGTGTAATGTCTTCCCTTCATTCTACTGGCAATAGCGAGGTTGATAAACCTGTTTGAAAAATTATGATTTTATATCATTTTTATAAATTAAAAAGAAAATACCCACTAATTTGTGAGGGAAATGTCTATTCTTTGATTTTTGAGTTGCTGTAAAAACAATATAATAAATAACGCCTGACAATGACTGATATATTTGACTTCAGGACATCTCTGACTACATACATGCTAAAAATCAAACATTTTTACTGTATCAATTTAGATATTTTCCAAAGTAAAAGTCCCTAGAAGTGTTTGACTCAACTTTTTCCCATGGTCTAGTGTTAAAAAAAAGTTAACAAAAATCGCAATAAATCGTAATATCGAATCACAATACTTGTAGAACTTGAAAGTTGCCATACATATCGAATCGGCACCCAAGTATCGTAATAGTGTTGAATCAGGAGATAGATGTATCGTCCCAGCCCTATTTTTTATACATGCTTATGCATACCTACATACTGAATTTGTCCTATAAACGCATATGTATCTGTGTGAGTGTGTTTATTTGAACATTAATGACTGTGTTTGCACTGCTTTTCCAATAGAATGCTGACATCATCTTTTGCAGTCTGATTTGATCTTATCTTAGACATAACACAGAGAAGCTGTCACTTTACTTCTGTTTCTAAGGGTAAATGTAAAAAAAATGCCAAACTGAATAACGGGGTGCAAAATGCAAAGCCTGTGGTTTCAGTATTCAACATCCTTGACATTTTCTGCATTTTGTGGTATAAGAGTCTTAGTTCAGAAAGGACTAAAGTGAGATTTTTTTATAAACCGTGCAGTCTGTGAACAGTGTTCCAACAAGCCTGAGTCTATAGCCAAGCTAGTGCCTCAGTGCGCCAGCAACTTGGTAAAAAAAAATCTCCAAACTTCACAGGAATTACAATTACAGTCTATAATGTAAATAATATATAAACATAGATTTGAATTGGATAGATCGACCCCCTTGTCACAGATATCCGATCCAGCTATTTGAGTCACCATCGGCCTGATATCCGATCCGGTATCGGTGCATCCCTAGGACACATACACAGCTTCCATTCACATGATGGGTATCGAATAAAGTACTCTATTGGTATCGGTATCGCTTTAAGGGTACTGGTATTGGTACTTGCGTCGTAACTTTTTAAACAACACCCATGCCTAGTCAGTAGGCTTTAGGGTTGGGTGATATGTTCAAATTTTCCAACCAGCAATCGTCAGCCCAACAATCGTCAATTGCTGATATATTCACGCAGATGTGTGCGTGTGGCTCCCGTTCTTCGGAGGCATACCAATAAATTAGCAAAATAGAATGACAAACATCGTCAAAAACATTGTTCCCCAAAAAAAACAATGTACTCAGCCAATTACCAATTGCTGATATATTTGTCCACTCGCCCAACCCTAGTAGGCTATAACCTCTTGGGACCATGCCGTCATTACAAAATATAGTGCCGATCCATCAAGTAGATGGGGAGATTTGACTAGATACGTTAAAACGTTTACCTGCTGGTAGCGCTACAGTTGGTCAGAGGATCACCAAAGTCAGTAGCATCCTCCTCCGAGCACCATACCATACCTGTACCGAATTTCATGGTAATCCATCCTATAGTGGTGTAGACATTTCACAAAAAAATGGCAACCTCGTGGTGGCTGTAGAGGGAAAGTAAAGGGCTCACCAAAGTCGGGAGGCTTTACTCTCCTGGGCCCATGAATGTTGTACACCAATCCATCCAATTGTTGCAAGTGTTGGATTGATCAACCAACCAACAGACTGTCTGAAATAAAGACATTTAATTTACATGAGTATTCAGTTCGAACCAAATACTCTGTGCACGAACCATCAAGATTTTGGAATTCCCTCAATTCCTAGTAGGAAGCTGGAGCTCAGTCACATTGTCAAGTCATTAAGCATAATTTTCAATGGATTTCAGTTCTATCCTTTACTGGGTTGCTACAAGGTTTGGCAGCCCCGTTCTGAAGCAATTCCAGCGCCGATTTGGCTGTCAGAACATAAGTGGCCCATCCTTGGTTTTTGGCATTCAGAGGCAAGTTCTCTGAGAAAATTAGTTCGTTTGGTTCCATTGATTGTTCCCCCCCATCCTTACAAGTCTCCCGGTCCCTTCTGCTCCCCTCCACAGCATGACGCTGCCACAACCATGCTTCGCAGTAGGGGTGCTATTAGATGGGTAATGAGCTGTGCCCAGTTTCTGCCACACAGAGAGATTTGTTTTATGACTGAGAGTACAGTTTCCATTTCATCACAAAGACTCTTCTGCCTCTTGCTCTCCTCAAGAGTATCTCAAGTGCCTTTTTTGCCAAGTCCAGGCAAAGACCAGGTCCTTTACCTCCGCTTTGGGAAGTGGCCTTCTGGCTACTCTGTAGTACAGCCTAGATTCATAAAGTGATACGCTCACTGTGGCTCTTCCAGCAACATCTCCCATGGCAGCCAAGCAGCTCTGTAGTCCTGACAGTAAGCCCCTTGGATTCTTGGGTTACCATTCTTGGCTTGCTGCTGAGGTTGGATGGACTACCAGGAAGGGCCCGGGTAGTTCCGTATTTTTCTTTTCCATTTCCAACTGTCTAATACCGCTGGGTTCTTCTGAAATACTGACAAAGAAACTGCTAGAGGCCTTTCCCCAGGTGGTCCATACCTCTTCACAGTTGTGTCTCTGAACTCTACTATCATTTCTCATGATAGAATTTCGCCTCTGACATCCATTTATTGGATCGTATGTCAGAACAGAAGTTGTTATATGGTCATGACCACTGGGGTATGCCACACAGCTTCGGCATGTAGCTTACCGACAATAAAATAAATCTAGGGCTGTCAATCGATTCAAATATTTAATTGCAAGATTGCCCATGGTTAATCTAAATTAATCGCAAATTAAACGCACATTTATTATCTGTTCAAAATGTACCTTAAAGATTTGACAAGTATTTAATACTCTTATCAACATGGGTGTGGGCAAATATGCTGCTTTATGCAAATGTATGTATATATGTATTATTGGAAATCAAAACACAAAACAATGACAAATATTGTCCAGAACCCTACACAGGTACTGCATTTAGCATAAAAAAATTGCTCAAATCATAACATGGCAACTCAAGCCCAACAGGCAACAACAGCTGTCAGTGTGTCAGTGTGCTGACTTGACTATGACTTGCCCCAAACTGCATGTGATTATCATAAAGTGGGCATGTCTGTAAAGGGGAGACTCCTGGGTACCCATAGAACCCATTTTCAATCACATATCTTGAGGTCAGAGGTCAAGGCACCCATTTGAAAATGGCCATGTCAGTGTTTCTCTCTCCCTCTCAAATTCAAATAATTAAATCTATTTTAATTTCTGGTGTAAAGCCACAAAATGTGAAAAACAAGACTCGGTCAAAACCGAGTATATGGCTGTGAATTTGGGGCTAAATTGTTATACAAATAGTCAGTAGTCATGTTTATAATGTTAAATCCAGCGGTCCATGTTCACCAGGTCCGGCGAAGACACTAGGGGGACGCGCCACTCCACTCAACTGACCGTTCAAGCGGTGACGTACCCTCTCGTGGAATGCACCTGATTGGTCCCTGGTTTTCTGCATGCAGGAAACAACATGGCGGCCTGCTCGTAAACTTTCCGTTATTCCGTCTAAACAATCCACCAAAATCTATTTCAGAAAACAATGTAAGCAAGAGTTAGGCTATGCCTCTGCTGAGTCTCATTTCATTTTAGAACTAGATCGCCTAGTTTGACAGCTGGGTCCAAGTTTCGTGAGCCGGACGCGTCACGCTGGACGGGTTCATTTGCATAAAGGACTGTTCCCGCCTGAAAGAGCAACGGCCAATGAGGAAACTCCAACACTCGGCCGACGAATCGTGTAACTTCATCACTCAGTCAGTCACTCAGTGACAAACTTTTGCGTTTGTAGGGCTGGCCCCCTTCGGTCCAACCCAAAATCAAGGTGGTCGAACATTTAGGTGCTGTATAGCAGACACAGCTTTTTCCTGGCAAGGTTTAGATCCACCACACCTTGGAGCAGAGGGTCAGCACTAGCTCATTCGAAGCTAATCTGAGCCATCAACTTAAACCAATGCCCCCATTTACAGGGCAGCAGAAGCCACTTTGATTTTATTGGTACCGATCAAAGTAATCATAGCATTTCGAGTGGAGAAATTGCACACTGAAGTGGCCATGGTAGAAAGTAGTGACCTAGCACCCAATTAACACATAAAATGGTGGTGTTTCTTCAACCTTGACAGCTCAGTGTCAACACAATCAAGCTCCTTTTAAACCTAGAATCAGGGATGTTAATAATGAACCGTTAACCAACATTAATTAATGCTATCGATTAAATGGTTAAAAGAAATATTAATAATTAATCAAAAAGCTGAGCAAAACTCAGAGGAGTGGCTTGTCACTTTAAGGAGAAAAGCTGGTCCACCTTAAGAGATCTGAGCCGGAGTTGCAGGATACAGGAAGTTGACTCCGGTCTTGAGCTTGCTTGAGCGGAGCGGAGCTGAGGAGTTGTAACCTCGTAGCATGTATTCACCGACAAATAAACTGTACACACACCGCTACAGCGACGTCCACAGCTATAACGCCACCAACAACCCCACATTCACCGTCGCCACACACATACACGGTCTGTCGGACACTCGCTAAAGTTCCGCCGCGCTGACAGAGCGTATGTGTCTGGCGGCGGCAGCGAGCACGTAGCCTCTGGCAATGCTGGAGCTACTAAAGTAGCACAAACACACACACACACTGTTTGTTGGACACTCGCTAAAGTTACGCCGGGCAGACACACAGCTGACAACCTGCTAAACTAAACTAAATGCGCGGTGGAGACTTGTACTTGGAAAGTGGCTGCATGTCCGCGACACTACACGCAGCACCGTGGCTGCTACAGTAACTCTCCTGACAGTGAACTGGGGACTCCGTTGTCTGTTGTGCTCATACACTGCAGCTTGTCGGTTAACCGTTAATAATCGGTTAACGAGGGTCGGTTATCGGTTAAGAAAAAATTTCAAAATTAGCATCCCTACCTAGAATACATTGAATGATTTGCCACAGATTAACTGCAAGATGATAAATGACCTCTCGTTATGCTACTGAGATCAGTAGCTTTACAGTAATCATAACAAGCAGGTGGCTTTCAGCCTTCCATGATGCATTCACATTGCACAGTGTCGTCGCACAAAGCTACTGTGTGTTAGCAGTTGTTGTCGATTGAAAATGGCGTACCGTAAGAATGCAAACTGTCTCCACCGGCCACTGATGTGAATGTATATTACAATAGTGTTCACTCAAGCTTACAGGTATTGTGATACCTATACAGTATGCATGTGTGGCGTTGTATGCTAATGATGTGAACGGACAAGGTTGTGTGTGAGGCCCGAGCTGCACTTTTTCCTCACATTTGTTTCTTTTCCTTATTTAATGTTTCTAGAGAGACCTCAAACATGCACTTCCTCTCTCCCTCAGGAGTGAGGGGAAATTAATTACAAAAGCCAGAAGACCGTGAAGACCATGACCACCAGAAGACATGTGCATACGGTGTCTAATGCGCGTTTGTGTGTTGAATGTGCAAGACGTTAAGTTTGGCAAAGCGCACTTTGACTACTCAAGTGTACTTTTTAATTGTGTTTTAAAAAAAAAAAAACGTGTGTGTGTGAAGAGGCCTGATCAGTAGGCGGGCTGTGCCAGGTGTGATTTCATTCTCCCCGCCGTCATGGGTCTGTGAGATCGCTTTAGACACAGCTTTTACCACCCACTGGCAGACGACGGTGCGCTCCTCCCATCCAGACAAACTGTGTGTGTACGGGTTGGTGTACAGTACATCTTCTGTGTGAGTGTGTGTCAGTGTGTGTTTGTCATTGTCACCTTGTTACCTGTGTTATATAGGTTTATATTTCACCCCTCGTTCGATCTGCCTGTAGGCGTTTGTTCGTAATGTGGACTAAGACGCATGTTTGTGGCTGTCTGTATCGGTGTAGTCGTACAGGGATGAAAGTGTTCGTGCACATATGTGTGTGTGTCTGTCCTTTATTGCGAGGGGTTGGGGGGGTGGTGGTGGTGAACCAGACGGAGGCCCTGGGGCTTTTACGAGGTCAGCTTCCTGCAGAGTGGAACGGTTAGAGGGAGATAATAATAGCCAGGTCAAGATTCAATTATTTGCCTGGGGATTAACCTTATGGGGTCTTTCAGGAAGGTCAGTGGGTGGCGAGGGGTTTTAGTCTTCTGAAACAGAGGCCACTTACAAAGCTCTCTTATTATTGTTAAGTCCCATGATCGTAAAGATATGGAAGCTGCTACTGCAGGGCAGAGCTACAGGTCAGTCAGATTGTGTAGTTTAAATTAAACATAGTTAGTAACTGTGGAACAACATGTGAACATTTTCCACCTACTGTATGGGAAAAAAGAAAGAAAGAGGGAAAATAAAGTATATAAAAAATAAAGTTCTGTTTTGTTGTGGGGTTCCAAGAGCAATGAGATATCATATTTATCTATGTCATGTAGGGACACCAGGCCTGTGAGTCAGTTGTATTGATAGCCATTATTAAAAACAACAACTTAAAACATAAGCAAACAAAGGGGGCTCTGGCAAAAAAATGGGTAACGAAGCACGACGGGTGAACTTTTGCTGGACTCGTGGATGGATTATGAGACAAAGGGCTCCTGGGCATAGTCATGCAAAAGGCCCCATCACCTCTCCTACGTAGGAGCAAGACAGACCAATTTATATAGGTTGTTTAGCCTCTTTTTGCCATTGTTTTATGTCTCTTTGTGGATGTTACGTATCTCTCAGTGGTTTTGTGTCTCTTTGTGTTCATATTGAGTATCTTAGTAGTTGCTTTGTGTCTGTCTTTGGCCATTTTGTGTTTCTTTGTAGTCATTTGTGTCTCTTTGTTGTTGCTTTGTGTCTCTTTGTAGTTGCTTGGTGTCTCTTTGTGGCTATTTCATGTCTCTGTGTAATTGCTTTGTGTCTCTTTGTGGCCATTTTGTACGTCTTTGTAGTCATATTGTGTCTCTTTGTAATCATTTTGTGTCTCTTTGTGGCCATTGCTTGTCTCTTTGTAGTCATTTTGTGGTTACTTTGTGTCTCTGTGGCAATTTTGTGTCTCTTTGTAATCATTGTGTGTCTCTTTGTGGCCATTTTGTGTCTCTTTTTTAGTCATTTTGTGTCTCTTTGTGGTCCTTTTGTGTCTCTTTGTGGCCATTTTGTGTCTTTGTGGCCATATTGTTGTCTCTGTGTAGTCATTTTGCGTCTCTTTGTTTTTGCTTGGTGTCTCTTTGTGGCCATTCTGTGTCTCTCTGTAGTTGCTTTTTGTCTCTTTGTGGCCATTTATTGTCTCTTTGTGGCCATTTATTGTCTCTTTGTAGTCTTTTGTGTCTCTTTCTTGTTGCTTTGGTTCTCTGTGGCAATTTTGTGTCTCTTTGTAGTCATTTTGCATGTCTTTGTAGTCATTGTGTGTCTCTTTGTAGTCATTTTGCATATCTTTGTAGTCATTGTGTGTCTCTTTGTGGCCATTTTCTGTCTCTTTGTAGTCATATTTTGTGTCTCTTTGTAGTCATTTTGCATTTCTTTGTAGTAATTTTGTGTCCCTGTGTGGCTATTTTGTGTCTATTTGTAGTCATTTTGAATCTTTTTGTGTCCCCTTACAGCTGTTTTGCATCTCTTTTGTAGTCATTTTATGTTTCTATGTGGTCATTTAATTTTAAGTCTCTTTGGGGGACATTTTGTAGGTTTTGGTTTTTAGGGGGCCCTAACACTTTGGGCCTCTGTGCCTGTGCCCAGCAGGCCTGTTCAGTAATCCATCCATGGCTGCAAGATCATCTGTATAAAGGACTGACCTCATATTTCTACTATTAACTTTGCGATCGCCATGACAAAAGACGTGTGATCAACAAAGGGCTAACGAATTGCCTTCATTTTTTAAGTCATCTCATTCTCTGAATTAGCCATATGGATATTTTATCTATTAATAATTTGATTTCATTTCCAGGAAATCGTCTATGTCATAATATATGTGGCTAACACGTATTATTTCCGTCTTTATCCGCCAGTTATCGATAAAAGTGAGAGTGTTGCTGTTACATACATTAATATGCGCCTTTGCCAACTGAGCCAGCAGGAGCACCACAAACACACACACACACACATATATATATACACACACTAGCACTTACACCCTGCATCCATCACGGTACAGCGTTGATGACGAGATGAAAGATGAGACAGAAATATGATCTTCACAAGAGAGGAAGACTCATACCGTGAGAGGCGGCCCGACTTGATGCGAGGGAATTAATCATCTGCAAGTCGCCATCCAAAATACTTATGTATGAGCTAATGGAAGAACTCCTCCTGCATGAGGAGAGAAATTAATGCGTTGATGAGCAACGTCCCAGATATTTACAGGGCGAGTCCAGGACTTCAGGCAGCTCCACTACCTGCCTGTCAGCTACCCTGTCATCCGCTCTGTTTTTCTACCGATGTCTCCCTCTGTCTGTCTCTCTCTCTCTCTCTCTGTATCTCTCACACGCTCGCTCAATGAAGTCTTGGCTGAGAGTACGAGAGATGAAAAGAAAACAAAATGCCTTTTGATCCAGCAGCCTTGTGTTACGGCTCTGTCAAAGAGCATTACCATGATAACCCGAGCAAAAAAAAAAAAAATCAGCCAGAGGGTATCAAAGCCAAATATGCAGTCCTTTTTTAAATGCACAGACTATTAATGCACAGGCACAAAGTATGGACAGGCTGACTGAATAGGAATGCAGCAGCACAGACACAGCATCCCCTGCCAAGTGCCCTTTTCATTTCATTTTCTCTCTCTCGGTCACATTTTCTTTCTTCGTGTTTCCTATAGCCGGCAGTACAAAAGCCATCTCATTTCAGCCAACAGCATTTTCAGTGGAGGTTGCTGTGATCAAATAACTGTGAACCGCACGCAGTGTTGCATTGTTGGGGAGTTATACTGTTTCATGTTTGATGTATTCACTGCGAGGGGACGGCGGTATTACCCTGCTGTTATGCAGAGAACGGAAGAAAATAACGAAAGGGACCTTTTGAATCTGCCAGGAAGATGAATTTACTTCACTCCTGCGAGAAACACGCCTTCCATACGACCTTGTTTTAAAACTCGAGACATTTGAGTTTCCCTCTCCGAGCTAGCATCCTTCGGGTCAAAAAGGTCAGGTCACCTTTAGATTTAAGTTATAAACAATTGACAAACAGCCGATTGCGCGTGACGCCGACGCTGCATGCTAAAGTGTTAAAGAATTGCTCAAGAGAGCGTTCAGCCCTTTGTTGCATGAAAAGTCCTTCAGCAAACAGTGGAAACTACTCATCGACGGTTCTCTGTTGGCGTCGGCAGCCCATCCTTCTCAGGAATTATTTTGAAGCTTGTTCGTTGAGATGAAAAAGCAGCATTTAAAAAAAAAAAAAAGGCCACCAATTATTCTCAAAAACACTTTATCCGAGGCCACACTTTATACATACTTGAATGAATGAACTGCTGGAGAGTTTTTTGCCGAGCACGCAACAACAAGAGAGGGAAGTGTCAAGCAGTCTCAGGGAAAGAAAAACGCTGGGGTGGAACGAGGAGTTGGAGGGGGACAGACTAGTGCTACATGAGCACCAAGTTTGAGTGTGTAGCAAATAACACAATGTCCTGTTTTTTTTTTTTTTTAATCCATTGCTGACATTTTTGCACAGGCATCTGGGCAATTCTTTGCTTTTTGGGGGGCCCTAAAAGCACAATCGCAAATATGCTATTTAACCCTCTGAGACCCACAATAGACCCTTGATTGCTATAAGCGAATTATTTAAACAATGTTTGTATAGGAATGATTTTGTCCCAAGCTTTTTGATCCATAGAAGCAGTTGATCACTGTAACCGTGATCAGTATAAGTGGCTTCCACTGAGGTCAAGATTGCAACTAATCCGCATTGTATGAATAATGGTGAACAGGTAGAAAGAAACTAGAGAAAAAAAACTATTATTGTAGTATTACAGGGGGAGGATAGATCAACACAGATACATGTTACCATGGTAACCACATGTTCTTGCATGAATATATATATATATATATATATATATATATACTGTATATGCGCATCTTATCCAGACCTATTTTAATATTGCTTCCTTGACATTTCACAATCAGCAGATGGATTTAATAGAAGTTCAGCCTAAGAATCTGCTATTACATAATTCTGTGGTTGGTTTGTTTTACTTTCACAACGCAAACAAATCAGAGTTGGAAGCCACACCAGCCACACTACAGGCAGTGTTGATCTGGTTCTTTAGTCCTCCGCCGAAGACAGCTTTCAGATCAGCCTCCACAAACCGAACTAAACGGGCCAACACAGCGGAGTTCGTTTGAAGACTACAAACGAATAGCCTACTTGAAACTATCACGACACGAGATATGAATTCCCCCTTACCTCTCACATACTGCGTGGCTCTCTCACAGTCCAACGCGTTTCGAGCGACGCGTTTCTGGCGAAGCGTCTCGGTGTGATCAGAAGGTTATTGTTGTTGTTTCTGTTGAGGAATTATTTCTCATTGTGACTATAATACAGTTTCAAGTTAGTGAACCTAACTGAGCTAGGGATGTTCATAATTTTCCATTTAACCATTAACCGACATTAAGAATTTTTACCGATTAATTGGTTAAAAGAAATATTAAAAATTGAATAAAAAGCTGAGCAAAGCTCAGGGAGCGGCTTGTCACTTAGCATTTATTCACCGACAAATAAACTGTACACACACTGAACTTCAACGTTCACAGCTACAACACCAGCACTCACCGCCAACCACACACAAGCGGAAAGCCGGACACTCGCTAACGTTACGCCGGGCTAACTGACCGTATGTGTGTGACAACGGCGAGCACGAAGCCACCAGCAACGATGCCGTGGAGACTTTTACTGGGAAAGTCGCTGCATGTGTCCACGATAATGCACGCAGCATCGTGGCTGCTAACTTTCCCTGACAGGTGAACTGGGGACTCAGTTGTCTGTTTTGCGCATACACCGCAGCTGGCGATAAATGACGGATTTAACCTGTTTGTGCATCGGCTTGTCGTTGCAGCTGGGCGGCTTGTTGAGCACTAAAATCACAGCACCACATGAAACGCACTAATCTTGTCAGTTAACGGTTAATAATCAGTTAAGAGTCATTATCGGTTAGGAAGAAAAATTCAAAATTAGCATCCCTAAACTGAACTTAATGAATTTAACGGGGGGGGGCTCCAAATCCAAATTTCGCCGAGTGGACCAAAAGGGCTAGAGCCGTCCCTGCTGGAGAGAATCTTAACATACTAAGCAACGATTCTAAATTTTTATGTGATAGTGTTGAGTCTGTTCTGTCAGCTGGCTATAGGTCTATTGATCTGGCTCCACGCTGTAAAAAACAGACCTATGATAATAGGATTGATGTGGAGCAGTAATCGTATATTACTCTAGAGCTGCTGTGGGTTATTTAGTGGCTGTCCGGAGATTCCTCCCAACTCCCATCCACACCTGGGGCTTTGGTTTTTCCCTGTATGTTACTGAACCTGACAACACCGTGTAATAGTTCTCGACTGTCTCACAGGAACCCCGCAGGACTCAAACCCCCTTTCTCGCTTGAGCCAATACAAGTGGGACAGTGTTCAGCACAATTTAATTTAAATGACAGCGGCCGTTATTAGCTCAGTGATATAAATAAATAAGTCACGTCTCACATCAATGATGTCTGTCAAACATGGCCAATTAAAGATTTAATCAAAACATCATTTACATGGTAACGTGGTATTGTGTGAGCACTGTGGCCACTTAGAGGAATGATTTGCATTTTAATAATTGTCGACACTAGCACGAGGTATCACCAATATCAGGTTTGGTTTTGATTAGGGCTGTCAATCAATTAAAATATTGAATCGTGATTAATCGCACGATTGTCCATAGTTAATCACGATCAATCGCAAATACATTTTTTTTTCTTCAAAATCTACCTTAAGAGATTTGTCAAGTATTTAATACTCTTATCAACATAAGAATTCACAAATATGCTCGCTTTATGCAAATATATGTATAAATGTATTTCTATAAATCAATTAACAACATAAAACAATGACAAATATTGTCTCACAGGTACTGCAGGTACTGCATTTAGCATAAAAAATATGCTCAAATCATAACATGGCAAACTGCAGCCCAACAGGCAACAACAGCTGTCAGTGTGTCAGTGTGCTGACTTGACTATGACTTGCCCCAAAACTGCATGTGATTATCATAAAGTGGGCATGTCTGTAAAGGGGAGACTCGTGGGTACCCATAGAACCCATTTTCATTCACATATCTTGAGGTCAGAGGTCAAGGGACCCCTTTCAAAATGGCCAGTTTTTCCTCATGAAAATTTAGCGTAAATTTGGAACGTTTTGCGACAAGCTTTGACATGGTTGGTACCAATGGATCAATACATACTATAAACTCTTCCTCTGTCACTCTCGATGAAGATAGGTGGAACAATTCAAAACATACCTTTACATGAAAATACAATAACTCTCTGAAGCCATTTACATCACCTGCCCTATCCTCCCCTCACTGTGTGGGTGCTGCTGAGACAGCAGGCTATTAGAAGTGTATTACTTTTTTTATTGCACCACAGCAAATGCTCACAAATATGCAATTTTCTACATTTTATTGTGTTTGATCTCCCTTCCCTTTTTAAACTGTGCATGCCAATGTGTGTGAATCTGAAAACAACAACAATATGATGATATACTGTCGTGTCTAATTGGAGCAGATTTATTTCTCCAGAGTTATAAAAAAAAAAAAACCTGAATCAGAACAAGAACTCTAGGATCAATGAATAAAAATGAGATGAAGATCTTCAGAACAAGAAGCTAAAGGGTGAAACCAATAAACGTCAATAACGCCATCGTGAATAAAGGCAATAACAAAGGCTCAAAATAATTTGTATTATGCTGCTTACCAACTTACAAACAAATGCATTTAATGCTCAAAGAGGTTGGGTGAATATAAATACAAGGATGTGAGAACTTAATTGATGGTTTCTCTGTTTGGAAGAGAAAACAAAGTTGAATAGTAGGCCGTCAATATAAACGTTAACATTCAAATTCAGTTTTAAAGCCACTGTAGGATTTTAAATATGTTTACTTGAAGCTTTTATGGTGGTGGCAATAAACTCCACTAATGTTTGGTTACAGCACCTTTAAGTCCCACAGGTCAAGAGATCATTTTTGAGCGATTTACCAATCAGAAGCATATCATTTTTGATTTTTTTTTGTTTTTTGACGACAATTGTTCCACATTTTGTCATGAATCTTGTTTTCAAGGACTTTTTAAATTTAGTTTTAGTCTAGGTTTCCTAATGAAAAATAAAAAAGTAAATACTTGGATATAATTTGTGATTTTTGTTTTGTTCTTTGACAACAATTGTTCCACATTTTGTCATGAATCTTTTTTTCAAGGACTTTTGAAATTTAGTTGTAGTTTAGCTTTCTTAATGAAAAACAAACAAATCCACAAATACTTGGATATAATTTGTGTTTTTTTTTGTTTTTTGACAACAATTGTTCCACATTTTGTCTTGATTCTCATCTTCATGGCTACTTTTTAATTTAGTTTTATTCTGGTTTTCTTCATGAAAAATAAAATGCTCCACCAATAATTTTCACCATAGTTTCAGTTGATGAAACTAACATTGTCATATACAGCAAAAGCACAGTCTGGTAGCAAATGACTCATGATGGCGTTCCGGTGTTCTGGATCCTCTTGTCATACAAAATCGACAGCCCATTTCAGTAAATGTCAATCAGACCTCAACAGAATCCCCTACTGCTTCTGTTATTTGCGGTGTATAATTCAATCTTTAAACATTTTTTTCCACCAACAGCCAGAGTCTGAGTTTTCTCAGCGACTCTGGGGTCATGCTATAGGAAGTGTTGGAATAGTGTTGTGAGCCGGGATGTCATTTTCTGACTCTTTTTGCTGCTGTTCCCATTATAAAAGATCAAGTGAAACAGCAGCTGCTTTGCTGCCTCTGGAAAGCTGTGATAATAATTGTGTGTGGTTTCAGTGAGTGTGTGTGTGTGTGGTTGGCAGAACACTGCATAAGTCTGAGAAAGAGACTTTTACTACTTGTGTCAGTAGTACAGTATCATTTCACCGAAATGCTTTACTCCATAAAAGGACAGAAATGTTTTCCAATATAAGCAGAAGCGGTGCAATTTTGGACATACTATCCCGTCCACTGACAGATGCATACCTATCAGCCTATCCCAGATCATCTCAAGGTCAAAGGGAATTTTCAGTGTAAGGCAATCCACTCCACCAAGCTGTTCCAGGGTCTGTTTAATATGGCGGTCATATCATGCTGAGTTAGCCTTTAAAGCCGACCGCCATTACTTTCTCAGTGAGTGATGAGAGACCACAGTCAAACGCGTATGTAATGGCACCGTCAGCTGAAGTCAGCCTTTCCTGTTATTGCTTCATATACTATGTAATATAAATTTCACATAAACAATCATCATCTCCACCCAGATAGATTTTCCCTGCTTCTGGAAACACATGTGAGCCCTAAAGGATCGAATCCCACCACGGCTTTATCTCCCGTTTCGTACCTCACACTGTTCTTGTTATTACCTAAATAAACAATCATAAAAAAAATGATATGCTTCTTGGATTGTGGATTCTCCGTAAAGAACGGTGTCAGATTGAATTTGTGTCTGTTAAATCCATTTGTGAACTGCGTTAGAATAAACACGTTATCATGTGAAGTTGCCTGGCTCTGTCCGGCAGTAACAAAATCCGACTTCCAGTACATCTAAAGCTAACTAATTAACGGGGGCTTATGTGCGCGGCTGTTTCTTGGCCAAGTGTAGTGATTCCAGAAAATAACTGCACCTGGGCAAGAAATAGTCCTGCAAAAAACTCCCCTGTAAAACCACAAACTGTTGTTTTTAGACTTTAGACGAATGAGATATGATGTGTTTAATAGTGAGGTTTAGAGGTGCTGCTAGGTGGATTTTGTTACCTTTAGACGGAGCCAGGCTAACTGCTTCCACCTGTTTTCAGTCTTTATGCTACGCTAAGCTAACTGACTGTAGCTTCACGTACAAATATCAGAGTGATATCTATCTTCTCGTCTAACTCTCGACAAGAAAGCCATATTTCCTTAAATGTCGTTCTACTTCTGTTAATCTACTTCTAGTAAGGTTGGACGATATATCGATATAATATCGATATTGTGATATGAGACTAGATATCGTCTTCGATTTTGCATACCGTAATATGGCATAAGTGTTGTCTTTTCTTGTTTTTAAATTAACTTACCAGACTGTTCTATCATTTGCCTTTTACCCACTTGGTCATTATATCCACATTACTGATGATTATATATCAAAAATCCCATTGTGTAAATATTTTGTAAAAGCACCAATGGTCAAAACTACAATACCGTCGCTATATTGATATTGAGGTATTTTGTCAAAAATATCATGATATTTGATTTTCTCCATATCGCCCAGCCTTAACTAACTTCTAGTCAGTGGGCTACCTCAGAGTCTGAAAAGAGAAGCCAATGTGGAAGTGCCTTAAACTTGCATTCTTTCTAATAGCCAGCAGGGGGTGACTCCTCTGGATTGTATAGAAGTCTATGAGAATATGA
>CAKAKR010063274.1:0-69096 GCA_916700685.1 Adelosebastes latens
TAAGTAATGTAGCTAACCGTTATTTGTGGCAGCATGTCTAACTTGGTGGGACCTCTTTTGTCCTCTTTTAGGCCACCGCCCAGCTGAAACAGGCTTTCAAAGACCCAGCCATTATACCAGCCCTGTGTGCTGTCATGAGTGGCTCCCAGGACCCTCAGGTATTGTGTGTGTGAGTGGGAGAAAGAAAGCAGTGAGACAATTGTTTTATCCTATGGGATAAGTATGATTTCCAGAATAAATGTGTGTATTTTTTTTTTATTTTCTATTTTTTTTACCTTTATTTATTCAGGGGGAGGTTCACTGAGAGCAATGCTCTCTTTTTTAGGAACGTCCTGATCACATTCAGACAGTTACACATTCACACCTGGAAGCTGCCCAGTACAACCGCAGTGTGATCTGCTGGCCACTGAGCAGCTCCACTGGAGCGGTTTGGGGTTAAGTGCCTTGCTCAAGGGCACCTCAGTGGTGGTAATGAGGGAGGGGCAAGCGCTGCTTTTCACTTTCCCCACCCAGATTTATCCTGCCGGTCCAGGGAATTGAACCGGCTCAAGCTCACTTCTCTAACCTTTAGGCCACCACTGCCCCTAATAAAGACTGTGAAAGACTGTGTTCCTGTGTGCTTTCATTTATGTAATTTACCTGTAATCGTCGCCTGGTTTTACCTCTTAGGTTCGTCAGTCAGCTGCAGTGATGCTGAGGTTGAGAGTGAAGAAACACTGGAAGAAGATTAGCCCCAATGACAGAGAGAGGTTTGCTTGTTTCTTTTCACTGAAGAATGTAACAGTTGTTGTTGTAGTAGAAATAAAGTTGAAAATGAGTTGTAATTGTGATGTTTGCCTTCATTCATACAGTCTTAAGGAGGTGGTGTTGCAGGCCTTCATGCAGGAAACCGAGTAAGCTTCCATTTGTACAATAATGACTGACTGAGTCTTAAATAAACCAGATTTTATGTGTTGTAAATGACCCTGACACACACAACGTGTTACATCAAGTGTGAATGGCCATATGTAGCCATATACATGTGAAATGTCAAGTATGAATGAGTCTTGACTCTTATGTATATGTCTATGTATCTGTATTTTGCAGGCACACAGTGCAGCACTCACTCTCCCAGCTGTGCGCAGTGATGGTTAAACATGAGACACCTGACCGCTGGCCTGCCCTGCTGCAGCTCCTCAATCAAGCCACCAAGAGTAGCAATCCTCATGACAGACAGGTACATGGAACACTTAGGAATTTAGATTTAGTTTATTAGTTAACTGTATTTTTGCAGTAGAACCTTCAAATTATGTCTGAACATCTTTTCATTTTATGACTTTGTTTAGAGTTTTTTTTTTAAATAAGTAAGTAAATCTCATACGTTATATCATTTTATATGATCTTCATACATAACAGGTTTTGATTATCATCACTCCTCTGTCTTAACAGGTTGGCCTCCTGCTGCTGAATAAGGTTATGGATTCCAATCCTGAGCCTTTCAAGCCTCACTACTGCCAGCTGCTACAGCTGTTTAGTACTGTGCTGCAGGACCATGACAACCCAACAGCCTTGTACTACTGCATCCTCACCCTCACAGCCATAACTGCATACACTGGCACAGAAGAGATGGTGAGGCAGTGTTACAGTTCTAAGCATGACATTTGGCAGGAACAGTTTTCAAATTGTATATTGACAATTTAAAGGGTAACTTTGGTATTTTTCAAACTGGACCCTATTTTCCCATGTTTTTGTGTCTAATTGACTAATAGGGACAAGCACTGTAGATGGCAGCTGCTCAGGGGTCTGCAATATGGTGCTACCGTCCACCAAAAGTGCTTGTTTTTTCCATGACAGGCTCTAATTGTTAATATAATTGTTGTACATTATGGAAAGAGTCTCGCTCAAGAAGTACAGAAAGCGTAGCTTAATGTTATCTAAAAGATTTTCAGTGTCATGGCTGAATATTTAGATGATTTAGACAATGTGGATGAGGTCTTTGAATTCGATATTTATTTGAGCCAGATGATTCGGATATTCAGATTTCACAACGAGACTTTTCCTCGAGCGGGACTCGGACACAAAGCAAACAGACCGGATCAAGCGAAAGAAAAAATATTTTTCTTTAGGGTCAGACACTTATAATAATAGTCTGAGCCTGTCAGTGGCAAAAACAAGCACTTTTAGTGAACGTAACGTCACACTGATGCTGCTCACTCGCAGCTATGGCATTCTCCCTCAATTATGGACCAATTTCAAAAGTTGGTGTCCCCATTAGTCACTTAGACAAAAAAACATGCGGAAGTTACCCTTTAAACCATTACAGATGAGATAGATTTATAAAAAAATTTAATGACTGAAGTGACATTTTGTTGCCTTACAGCATCAGATGCGTTCCATCATCCCAAGTCTGATTGTCGCTCTGAAACACCTCATCAAAGCAGATCAGGTAAATTGTAATATGTTGAAGACATTTTACAAGTATTGCTGTTACCAGTTAAGTGTTTTTAAGGGTATGGATAAATCAGACCTGTTGAATTATTGGGTTTGTCTCTGTCTGTACAGTGCCAAGCCAGCGAGGCCATGGAGGTGTTTAATGAGCTCATGGAGAGTGAGGTGTCCATCCTCGTCCCTCATGTTGCTGACATCGTCCGCTTCTGCTTGGAGGTGGGAGCTGAATGTCTGAATTCTGTCTATACTTCCCACTGTTGTGTTCTGAATTTCATTTTGATTTCAGAACTGAAAAAGTATGTTTTTCAGAGTGCTCGAAGGTTCATATATGAGAATTATAATAACACATGTTCAATATCAATGTTTGTGTTAGGTGGGCAGTGATGCCACACTGAGTGACTCTTTGCGGGTGAAAGCACTCTCTTGCATTTCCTTCCTCATCAAGCTGAAGAGCAAGGTAAAGCCACCCATCAGCTACTATAAAAAATGACCTATAACTGTCCTTCAGTTTGTAATAAGTAACAAGGATCAAGAACACGACAACAAGTATCCACAGTATCTGTTGTCATGGTGTACCTTGATCCTTCTGGATCTATTATACTTCAGAGGAGATACTGGACAGATGTCCTTCAGTCTTGTCTTAATTTTTCATGGACAGTTAACAAAGGTAAAATTTGATATGCACAGATAGTTGTAGCAGACCTTTACACAGTTATTTATTTTACTGTATATAGACATTTCAATGCAAAGGATTTTTTTTATTGCAAGCAAAAGACAGAAGATTTCTACTTTTTGCTTTTCTGGCTAATTACATGCAGTGTCAGCTAGCTTGACCAGAAACAAAGTGTTTGGCTTAGTAACATTATTTTGACTAAATAAAAAAAATAAAAACTTATAATTTTTCTCTACTTTGTAGACGGTGCTGAAGCAAAAGCTGCTGAGCCCCATCCTGCAGGCCATTTTCCCTGTGCTGATTGCAACTCCCCCACCTGGTGAGCAGGACCCAGAGGACGAGGAGGATGACAGTGGAGATGGCACAGACAATGACAATCCCAAACACTGTGCTGCTCAGGTAGGGAGAAGTTCTCTGTGTTGATATTTAATGTGTTCTTCTGTCGTGTAAGAAAATGTACTTTGCAACAGCTTTAGTAGATTCCACGTGGAGTTGCAAGGAAGATGAATCTTGATGGATTGTTTTTGTCGTATTTCCAGATTATTGACACTATGGCACTCCATATGCCCCCAGAGAAACTGTTTCAGCAAGTGGTAAGTCATCTGGATGTTGACGTGAACAATATCAGATATGTTATGTTAAGGTGAACTTTACTTTTTCAGTTTTTCGACTCCGGTAACTGCCTCTTGACAATGTATTACATTATGTCTTGTGTTTTAGATGCCTCTCACCCAGACCTGCCTTGCTAGTGAAAACCCCTATGAGAGGAAGGGGGGTCTCATGTGTCTTGCTGTGCTGGCTGAAGGATGTGCTGACCACATACGCACCAAGTATGTCCAGTTGATACGGGGAAAGTTCCCCATATACTTTTTTTTTTAAATTTGTGTGTTTTTCATGACAGCACATCCATATTCTTTGTGAGCGGTGGTCTGTTGGCTGACTTATAGTAGTCACCAGGATTTGAGTCTATTCACCTTATTGTCTGTGTCTGTGTTAGGTTGCTGGCATCAGTGCTGCAGACAGTGTGCCAGAGTCTTTCTGACAGTAATCAGGTGGTGCGCAGTGCCGGCCTCTTTGCGCTGGGACAGTTCTCTGAACATTTACAGGTGAGTCAACACAGCAACATGTACAGTGGTACTTACATTTTTGCTTACACTTGAATACTGTGCTTTTAAGATTTTTTGAGATTATACTTTTAATGAAAAGTGTTTATGTAGATATTGTTATTATTTGTGAATATTTGAATTTTTTGAAACAGTTGAATGTTTGCAGATTTGAGATTGTGTATGTAGGAGTGGATACAAATGACAAAAAAAGAATTGCATCTTTTGGCATTGACTCACTTTGATACAGAGTGCTGCTTGCTTAGTATAGTATAAGTGCACCTGTATATCTATAGTTTTACAGAATACAATAATTTGTATTATTATGGTAAAACTTGTTTTCCGCCCATTCTTCCCAGCCTGAAGTGAGCAAGTACTGTGCAGAGTTGATGCCTTTGCTGCTGGGCTACCTTTCATCCTTGAACCAGGCCAAGGTCGGCCATGTCACCAAGGCCTTTTATGCCTTAGAGAACTTTATGGAGAACCTAGGTAAGCTGAAAAAAAGTTCATACAATGACTGACACAGTGGAACCTGCACACTTTGGCCACTGCAAGAGGAAACATGAAATTTCAACAGACATTAACATTCCTGGCATTCATTTAGAAAAAAAGAAAAACGGAACAATGAACCAGTAAAAAAAAAACCTGAATCAATGAAATACATAAAATTATCAACTTTTTTTTAAACTGTTTTATACAAGTTATTCAGCTGATTTGGTATTTAAAAGGGCCCATTGTACTTTTAACAAGATGTAATTCTATTATTATCCATGATTTAGCCAAAGCTTGTGTCATCCACATCAGGATCTTACAAGCTTTATCTCCTCTTTCTTTTCCACTAAACAGGAGCAGATATTGAGCCCTACCTGCCCACCCTGATGGAGACAATGTTGTCTGCACTTCACAATGCTGAAAACCTCAAGATAAAAGAGCTAGCTGTGTCTGCCATAGGTGCCATTGGTAAGAAGCTGTCAAAGATTCATCAGATGCAATCATGCAATATTTCTGGCTTACTATACAAGCTAAAGGTTAAGATTAACACCTTATATCTCACTTTGGCAGTGTTCCATCTTCTTCCACATTCAAACACTAAAAAACGCTCAAGAAGATTGTCATAATAACAACTTTGATCATCAGTCTGCAAGTCTATAGATTATTATTAGCTTAGGGATGTATATCTGATGTGCTGAGAGAGAAAGCAGGTTAGCTAAACAACAAGCCAGGTCACTTCTGGCTGAAGAGGTGCTACTATAAAACCATCAAGTAGGGATGTTGGTGTAATGCTAACCTGCAAACACAAAAAATGTTGTTACTACTTGGATCAAAGTGAAGTGACCCAAGCCCCATTGTGAATCACTGTCTTATCAGCCAATGCTGCCAAGGAGCTGCTGGTTCCCTACTTCCCTCCAGTTATTGAAAGCCTGAAGGGCTTCCTGACTGCCACCACAGAGGAAATGAGGCCTCTGCAAACTCAGTCCTTGGGTAGGTAAACCACAGAGGTTTGAAAAGAAAAGGAAGAAGTTGTGATGTTGGTATATTTAGAACAAAAACAAAATCTCACTTAGCCCTGGTGACATCTTGTTAAACATACATCCTGTGATAATGTAGTTTTTGTTTTACTCTGCAACAATCATGCATCTCACTTAACACCAAACTCAACAACATGAATGAATGTTCATCTATCTTTTGTTGGTGCTGTTAGATACTCTCTCTGTGCTGGCCCGTACCATCGGCAAAGATGTCTTCAGCCCTCTTGCTGCAGAGTGTATTCAGCTGGGCCTCAACCTCACTGACACCATTGATGACCCTGACTTGAGACGCTGCACGTATGTAACTTTGTGTGTGTGAATTAGTTGTTGTTTTTTTGTCTCCACTCAATGGACCAGTCCCCACACACAGTCTGTTAGTTTAAAGCAGGGGTGTTCAATTAAAATTTAAAGAGGTCCAGTTACTAAAATTTCCTCCCAGCAAAGGTCCAAATCTCATAATGTCTAGATTGTATATAGCCTACCGCTACGTCTAATCAAATAAAATCAACAAAGGACATTTCCATATCATTTCAACAATGTGTATTGTCAATTTAAGTAGGATACTTTTAACATAAAGGCACTAGTATGGAAAACAAAGCTATAGCTATATTTACCATAAATATATTTTGTCGGCTCGACCGGCTCAAATGACCGTCTCTCTGTACATCATCCCTTACTAATAATGTTCATAGCAGAGAAAGCAGTCTCACAGCTGTAATTCGATCCAAACATGATCATGGCGTGTAGTGCTACTTTGGTTTGACCAGGGGAAACGGTCTCAGACATATTCTGTAGCCAGAAAGCAGCAGGTTCAGTTGCTTCATGCTGTCTTCTATCTCAAATCTCCATTACGCGGTTCTCTCTAGTTGATTGTCTATGCACGGTAAACAATCAATTTACTTGGCTTTGGTCCATTTGGTGATGCCCGGTTTAAAGCTTAAACTGAAGAAAGAAAAAAAATAGAAAGAAAAATACATATATCTATTTCTGTACAGACTATTCACATCATTATTTGAAGACAAAATAAATGATGGTATTTAATAGCATAAACCCTGTAAACTTTACTTCTCTCTGTGCTTCCCCCCTTCAGGTACAGTCTATACTCCTCTGTATCCACAGTCAGCCCGGAGTGCCTGATTCCTCACCTCACTGCCATTACAACAGTCATGCTGCTCGCCCTCAAGTCCAATGAAGGCATTACGGTATAAAGCACATAAACAACACTCTGAAACCTACCGGCTATTTATAATATAAATAACAATGCAGCATTTCACTTTTCATCCTCCTCCGTCCTCTCTTCAGGCACACGTTGAGGAGGACAAGACATTTGTCCTGCTGGATGATGACGACGATGACGACAAGGAAGAAGAAGGAAAAGTTGGGGAGGATTTTCTGGAAGATGAGTCTGAGACCGATATCGATGATGTTGCAGGGTAGGGGTCACACATATGCATGTTTATTTACTACCCCTGAGCAAAAGACTACGCTCACTCTGTCTATCCATCTCTCAGGTTCAGTGTGGAAAACGCCTACATCGATGAGAAGGAGGATGCCTGCGATGCACTGGGAGAGATTGCCTTCAGCACTGGGTAACATAAATATTTACTGTTATGGGAATCTAGTCTTAGCATTTATAAGACGCTTCTTTCATTTCTTTTCTCGTCTGGCTATTCTCAGAAACTGTATTACAACAACTCGGAGTAATATATGTGCAGTTATTTTGTAGGTCTTGTTGATGAAGTTCTTAATCTCTTTTCCATCTAATTTTGTCAGATATGTTCCTAAAAAGCTTGCTATACTTATGAATTTATGTCTTGCATGCATACATGTGTCTGTTTTAACTGGTGTTGCTGTGGTTTCCCCTGACAGTGCTGCCTTCCAGCCCTTCCTGGAGTCCAGCTTCCAGCAAGTTTACGAGATGAGAGATGTAAGTCACTCTGGCTGGCTGGTCGGCCCTCATCATCCTACTCTGTCTAATGTGCTGTGAAGGGCACTTTGTGGTCTGTGTTTGTGCACAGCATACATTGTGTCTCCGCGGGTTTGTGTTTCGTTATAAATGGAAGCGTCTGTAGATTGATAATGCGAGTCATTACCTTAAAGGTCTTTTCAGACAGGGAGCGATTGACGCACCTCGCAATTAATTTTCCATGAGAGGCGAGCGGGCAGGTAGGGAGGAGATCCGACAGGTGGAGCAACAAGCGGGTGCAACCCCATGAAACTGTCGCGGCCTGCTCGTCTCACGCACACGCCCGCCCTCTCCCAGAGTTGAATTGGTTTGGATCCTTGCCGTTTGTGGGTTCCCTGAAATATATAACTGTTTTCAGGACATACAGTATACAGGAGGGCTTTCGCATGGCAGAGCATCGGCGCAAGACTATCTGGCAACGTTAGGTATATTTTTAAAGACAATGCTAATTTAGCCAACTTTAGCTATCAACAGTAACAGTCCGTGGTTGGCATCAAAGACTAGGATTGCCACGTGTCAACAAATTAAGCTTTGATTATGCTTGTCTACTCTATTCTACACTACCCACCCATGGTGCTGTAATTTGATGCTTTTTTGTATCCTCCCTCCCTAGTTTCCCCATGAGGACGTTCGCAGGGCAGCGTTTGGAGCCATGGGCCAGTTTTGTCTGGCTCAGCATCGAGTGTGGAAGGAGAATCCCACTGAGGCCAACCACCAGGGTGAAGCCTCTCTTCTCAGGAACTCTACGCTACAGTGTTTATTTTCAGGAAATGCAGAAATGGGCAGTGGTGCTTTCTGCTTCTGTGGGGATTATTAATTTACAACATCAAGGGAGAAAATACATGTTGTCTCTAGGCATACAGTATACTGTAAGGTTATATTCCATTCCAAACCGTAAGGTAGAGGCCAGCTAACTTAGTTTTTTTAAGTGTCAAACAGGTATCAATGCAGTTTCCTGTAGCTAATTTGAACTTTATTCCTCCTTATTCCCGTACTTCTTGTATCCCTCCCCCAGCCCTACTGAAGTTGATGGATGTGGTGCTTCCTTGCTTTGTGGAAACGGTGCGAACAGAGACTGAGCGCCAGGTTGTGATGGGCATATTGGAGACCATGAATAGTGTGATGAAGTCCTGCAAGGAGGAGGCTTTCAAAAACCCTTTACGCCTCAAGGAGATCAGCTATGTCATCCGTGATGTGCTCAAGAAAAAGGTGAGAAGACGGAAGACTGGGGAGCACGGGGAGATGGCTTTATTTGTTAAAGCCAAGGTCACTAATATAATTACACGTTAATTATATTTCCTAGGTGAAAGTAATGGAGTAACCCTTCATCATCTTTTTTTGTCTCTTTTCTCTCTGTTCAGACCGTTTGTCAGGACAGTGGTGGTGATGAAGCTGATGATGAAGAACAGGTTGGCTGTCTTCTTGCTGCATATCAAAGTCACAGTCATGGACATTAAAGTGTCACAACATTAGAGCACATTTCTAAATAAAAATTCTTTGTATATACTGATGAATATGAATTGGCATTATTGTGGATGCAACATTTATTCCTATGAAGGTGAATGGATAGAACATATCACTGTTAATACAAGAGTTTCAATTTCTCCTGCGGCCATCCACGTTAAAATGTATGCCCTCACATCACATCGTGTCTTTTCTGCTTTTTTACCCATTATTTTTCCAAAAGTCCTTGTCCGCATCACTGTCCATTCACTCACTGTGTTTTTCGTTGATGTGCTTTCTGGTTCAGGCGGAGTATGATGGCATGCTCCAGGAATTTGCCGGGGAGGGAATCCCTCTGCTGGCCTCTTCTGTGCCTGCAGACAGCTTCGCCCCTTTCCTCAACGACCTGCTGCCTCTCCTCATGGGCAAAGCTGTGAGTTTGGACCTATAACGCTCCTTCTTATTGACTACTGCAAGGATACAGTAGTTTTATGAAGTCATTAGTTAGGACCGGGGGTAGGATCACAATGTTATAATGCTATATGTGGTATACCGTGAGCCTTTAATGGGGGTCCATTATTTTTTTTTTTTTTTGTTTGTACATCATTCTGTATCTTCCCCAGTGATGTTCCTTGTGTATTCCAATCTGAAAAATGTTTAACCAAAATTTTGGTCAAAGTATGTATGTTTTAGTGTCAAAATACTATTTTCCCAAGCCCTTCTAAAAACTTTTTCCCACGTCCTTATAATCAGTGTATTTAACATCACATACAGTAACTTAGATGGCGTGCGGCATGCTCCCAGTTCGAAGAAGCAGACAGGAGTGCCGGCACGAAATCTAAGCACTATACTGCTGTGTTGACGCCACATTAGTTCAGATCCAAAAGTAACTCCCGTGTTCTGAGATGTAAAATGACTGCTTTTGTGAATGGAGTCTGGTCTGGGCTTCAGTCCCCCGTCGGAAAGGGCTGTCTGATGGCAAGGTAAAGTTGTGAAAATATTCTAATATAGCGTACACTTAAACTGATATTGATTTTTTTAAGCGGCTAAAATACTTTTTTCTGCTGCTACTGTCCACAGCTACTTTACCTCGCTGTCCGATGGGGAGCAGAAGTCGTTATATCGCTCTCTTCAAAGTCACCAAACTACATTCACAAAAGCAGTAATTTTACCTTGCAGAATGCTGGAGTATAAATACAACCCCACTTCAAAAAATCCAAACCAACCAATTCATTTTTTTTCCAAACTAAACACAGCTAACGTTGACTCAGCTACTGCTAGCGTTCACATTATCATGACCTTATTTATTAGCTTACGTCACTGCTTTTTGCAACGGCTAAGTAGGCGTTTCCATTTTAAAAAAACAGAACAGAACGCAGATGGACCCGCCCTTTAATATATAGCCATGGTGTGTTGCCACAAAGTAATGCAATTGATATGTCCTTTTTGGTCAGCATTACTCTAATTCATTGTCTTTCTCCCTCAAAAGAAATCCACATGCACGGTGGCCGAACGGTCCTTCTCTGTGGGTACGATCGGAGAAATCCTGCAGGCCCTCGTGAGCGTGTCCGGGGGCCAAGGAGTGGCGGGCAGACTTTCCAAACGTTTGCTTCCCGTGCTGGTTGCTGGAGTGAGAGACGGTGATGCTGAGGTTCGCAACAACAGCGTGTTCGGACTGGGATGTCTGGCCCAGGCAGCTGGACCCATCGGTGTAACGTATCCTTCCGTAGTGTGGATGAGTGTTGTGTATTAATGCGTAATTTAGAAGAAAAACAAACCATCCCATGCAGTTGTTCCTTAGTGAAGCGTGTTCCAGAGACTATCCCATGATGCTGTCTGTGTTTTCCAACATGCTGACCAAAGAGTCAGACCTCAGGGTGATTGACAACCTGTGCGCCGCCCTCTGCAGGATGATCATGAGCAATGTGGATGCTGTCCCGCTTGAGCAGGTATATTTACAACTTGCACCTCTCCTGACCAGATAGTATTTCAGCCACCACAAGTAATCCTATACATTTTTACAAACAGGAAATTCACTACAAACTGGAATAACAACATACATGGTGTGCTCTCTAACAGGTTGTGCCTGCTCTGGTGGCTCGCCTTCCCCTCAAAGAGGACTTGGAGGAGAACAAGACGGTGTTCAGCTGCCTGGCTATGCTCTACAAACACAGTCCTGCTCTGGTACAGTACAAACACAATTTACACCTGGTAGAAGGAGTATGATAGAAGAAAGAATATGTATCTGTCTCCACTGGCGTCCAAGCTAGCTAACAACACTAGCAGCAATACTTTCAAAAACTACGGTCTGTCCATATGTGGTCTAGGAAAATGTGTTTCCTGCCTCTCCGAACACTATACTGTCATCCATACACCGACTGTATGGACGACATGACGGCTCCCCAAAGGTGAAGCCAAAACATCTTGATCGCCCCCTGGTGGTGAGGTCATAAAGTCCGCCTCCTCCGTGTTAACGGATGGGACATGGACCAAACTACAAAGTGAAAGTACACGCCAAATAAATTCTTTCCCAAGATGATTTCTGTCATTTTTAAGTAGTTCTTATCACGCTGATGTATGTTCAAGTGTTTATTCTTCTGATAAGTTTGGTTTTAGTTATTTGATTCTATAAAAGGGGGTGAGACGTCATGATTGGCAGCCGTGATTCTCTCTCGCTGACAAGCTGCGGCCGTCGTCCATCTTTTATATACAGTCTATGATCGTGACTTTGAGATTTTTTTTGTGAAACAAAGACGTTAGTGACAAACACAAGCAGAAAGTGATGATTCTACATTATTGATGCTGGAGCAGCATCAAATGTTTAAAATGACCTCAACATTGGCTTTAAATGAACCACTCTGAGGCCAGTCTTTCAATCATTTTTTATTACACTTTGTTATGTTTTATACAGTATTACTGCAACACATTAAGCATGCTTACAGCATATTTCAACTCTCTAGATCACACAGTCCTAAAGAATTTAGACAAACATAGAGATGACAACAGGAGGCACACATTTGATTCCGAACAATCAGTTTTAACAAACATCACATGCTTCCGTGATAATCCTGAAAGTTGTGGTTTCATAGCAGACATTGTGTGAATTTGAATCCCTCTCTCTGTCCCCCCACCCTTTCAGGTTGTGAAGGTAATGAAACCCATAGTTGCTGCTTCCAGTGACGTCCTTGGCAACAAGAGCGTTGAAAAAGGTGAAGATTTCTTTTGCAAAAGGCAGCATTTTCTGTGGCTTGTTTTCTTAAATTGCCCTGAAAGAGGCACCAACTTAAACTGAAACTAAACTGTGTAGTGTTCAAGCTATTTGTGCATCTAAAGCTATTGAAAAACAAAGAGAAAACATAATACAGCTGACATATGTTTGTGAAGGTTCTCAGTCATCCAGGTCATGGTATCCAAGGAAGGGTTAAATCAGCAGCAACTGGACTTGGTTTAACTAAACCAAGTCCAGTTGCTGCTGATTTAACCCTTCCTTGGATACAGCTGACATACTATTTTCCCCTCATTGAGCCTCCTCAGTCAGTCACTGCATAGTACTCTTATCTGTTGTAATATTGCTGTTTTAGTACTCTAATCTGTCTTCAGTGTTTTTCTCTCAACCCTAAACTCTAATTTTGTCTCTCCTCCACAGAAACCCAGCACACTTCGGCCTTGCTGATGAAGGAATTTGCTCAGCACCACTCTGCAGACTTCCAAGCAGCTGTGACCTCACTTCCTGGAGAACAGCAGGCCAAACTCAGTGCGGCCATCTCTGCCTCGTAGCCGGCACGCACCCTTCCGCTCTTGTGTGCGAAAGCCAGCCGAAACAATGAGTTTTATATACTGTAGGTGGAAAATGGGACAGTTGTTTCCCCCAAAAATGATCTAAATACAGCACTTGAACCATTCTACTAGTTATTATCACATTCGGCAGTTTTGCCCCTTGAGCATTAACTTTTAATTTATTTACTTATGCTATGTTCATTATTTTAAGAGTTCTGGTTTAACCATCCTGTGTTGTGTTTTGTTCCCCTGTTCTTCCTGTAAAGTGCTACTGTCTCCATCTGCCACTGTTTGGACAAACTTCTGGCTTCGCTCTCTGAGTGTGAAGCAATGAATTTGATCTCCTGATAAATGTATTTTTTGTTCAAATCTCCCAGTGTAAGTCAGTGGACTTTAAACTTTTGATTGCTATGCGTTCTCTCCCAGCGTGGCCTTAACTCAGAGATCTATCTGCTGCTTACAAAGGGCTTTTTCTCTAATGGGCTGACCCTGCAGCTGTGTGTTGTGTGAACTCTGGCAGAAATACTGTAGTGAGAACCCCCAGAGGTCAAAGACTAACTGGACATACTGAGCTAATAGGCCCACTTACTTTACCCTCAATACACTCTGTTAATGCTTCTGTCCATCTCTGTTGGTGCTATTTTTTCTCAGCATATTAAAAACTATTCAGCAGTATACATATCTGACAAGTGCAAGAGCTTTTTTACAAATGCTACAAAGCTGGCAAAGTTTCTCCGTGCAGTTAATGTCAAGCCATTCAACCTCGCCTCACTGTATAGTAGAAAGAGAAACCGAAGACACTTTGAATCCTCTGAATAAGTGCAAACTTAGCATCTTAGAATCAAAATGGAGTTTAAAAAAAGTGCTTTGCCGTGGACTAGTTGAGCATTTATGTTAGCATAAATGGCTAGGTTGTTGATTCACATTAAATTACACTCTTGTTTTGGACGATGGTGGCTCTTTGTTGCTCCTCAGATCTCCCGTTGTCCCTGGTCCTCGGTAAAGTCAGGCTGCTGTTTTGCCATGTCCAACGCCATGGTCATCTCCACCGGTGTCAGTCCGTTCTCCTCTGACAGACCAAGAGAGGTTTTTTTTTTTAATGCATGTGCCACTTAAACCTCATAGATATATGTATGTGCTAATGATGAGAGGGATAAATACCACACATTTGTAACGGCAGGATACAATCAGGTCTATGATTATTATCAATGTCTTTGCAGGTTGTCTGTTTTTATACTGTTGTAGGCATCAGGTATAATCTTTAGCTGTCACACAACAACCAGCCTTTTCAGTACGAAAGTCATTCTATTATTAAGTCGAACAGATTTTCACAAATTCCAACGGCGTTGAAGTCCAAGGCTCTATCCGGACTCTGATGTAATGTTTACCATGATCTCATTTCAGTACCCGAGGCTGTGGCACACTGCTGTGATCTACATCAGTCTGACAGTTCACCCGTTATATGAGAGGTCGCTGCAGCCTGTGGCACGTCTGAGTGACATTTCGGGTCACATGATTGTGCACAAACAGAAATAAATCCTCCATTATTAGATGAGCTAACACAAGCCCTTTTTCCACCGCAGGAACTTTCCCCCCAGAGCTAGGAACCTTTTGAGTAACTCCTTGCATTTGAACCGCAGGGACCGGGGTCTAAATTAAGTTCCAGGGACGTTTTGCCTCCCAAAAAAGCTCCTGGTCATCCAACGTGAATCAGTAAATAATATGCAGCAGTAAATATCAAGGCAGTGATACAAAAACGTTTATTTTTTTCAGCGTGTTTTTTAGATGAAACGGGCGGCCACACTGAACTGCAGGCTGCAGAGTGTGTTTACCGCTGTGACCACCTGCAGCCCTCGTCCCACGTTATGTTGCTTTTTCATACGTCAGTGGAGTAATTTGCCTAATCTTCTCAGGTCTTTAGACCACGGTGGAAACGCAGACAACAGTGACGTGCTGAAGGAACCTTTTAGTTCCTTGAAAAGTAGTTCCAGGGTCTAAAAGTCCCAGGAACCCTAGGTGGAAATCTAGCTACAGATAATAAGAACGATTTTAACTCCGAGAGCTGACAGTAACAGCAACATAAGATGCATTGAACATTGATTTAAACTGCTGCCAGGACATGCTTAAGGAACATTTTAGTTCCTTGAAAAGTAGTTCCAGGGTCTAAAAGTCCCAGGAACTTTTGGTGGAAATCTAGCTACAGATAAGAACGATTTTAACCCCGAGAGCTGACGGTAACAGCAACATAAGATGCATTGAACATTGATTTAAACTGCTTCCAGACCTGTGGATCTGTGTTTCCAGGGCAGGATGTTCATTCCCGTGCGACAGAAGGAGCGGTCGGTGTGCGCCTCGGTGCTGTACAGGATCTCCTGGAGCTGTTTGTCTCCAGGCTTCTGGGCTTTCACTCTCACCTACAAGAGGAAAACCAAATCATTGTTATATCACTCTTCTGCCTCAGACATCCGTTTTGTTTGCCTCCATTTACATCAAGACAAGTCATCCGTCATACCTCGAGGATGGTGATCTCTTTCTCCTTCAGCTTCCCTGCCTTGTTCTTAACCTGAGTCTTCTTGGTGTCAACCCACACCGTCCTCTCCTTCACCTCTGACCTGGACACACACACAAGACAACATGTTAGTAAATCTACATAAAATAGCTTCTTTAAAGCACACTGGGAGCAGCAGAAGACTCACTCTTGGATGCCGAGGTCGGCCAGCGTCGTTTCCAGGAAGGGGAACGGCTGGTGTGCCGGGTCGGGCTGCACTTGGATGGGCAGCGTCACCGACATGGGGATCTCCCACTCCAGTTCAACGCGCACCATCGTGCCAAGTGGGCCGCGGGACTCCCTGCCTCCTGCCGGTCCTCCGTTGGCCTGCTCCTCATCGGCCTCTCCCTCCTCCAACAAGCTTTTTGTCTCGTCTGCTGCCAGCTTGACTTTTTTCTGATCGGTATCTCAAACAAAAATAATGGGAATGTATCCCTTCGCCCTTGGGTTGTGTGATCTGCGCTTTATCTCTGTGACTGATGCTCAAACTGGCTGGTCTTTCCTCTCTGGGGCTGGTGATTCAGAGCTCTCAGAGAGCCTCTTCTGATGATGAAAGCCTCTGGAAAGTGTGAGTGTGTCTAATGCATTCAGACTTGTGCTATTCCCCCTCCTGGCTGATATAAGCAGCCAGTGAGAATGTGTGTTATGTGCCACTCAGATGTGAGGTTTATTAGACTGTCAGGGTGGTGATGGACGGGTTGCTGTTTGCACTGCCAGGGGTCTGTTTGGATTAGTTCAAGATTAGTCAGTGTTGCACGTTTTGACGGTAAATAGAAGCACTGTGTGTGGCCTAAACCGCTTCCAGTCTGTGAAGAAACAATAGAGCACTGAATGTTTTATGATCTACAATTGATATTTGTAATGTAATGTTGGTTACATAACAAAAAGGCTAAGAGGTCACATCAGGTTGTCTGTGGACAACAGATTTATTACTCTATAATGAGGCGATTCCCTTCCGCTCACATCCCTTCTATCATTTCTCCGATAGTTCAGGTGAACAGGAGGTCGATGCGGAGATCATTCACAGCACAGCGTCACATTCTCACAGCTTTTTGAAAAATGTTCTCGATCTAGAGGACACAAACATGATGGGACACGTGTCGTCCCATGCTGTAGTGAATGTATGCGTGTGCTGTCCTGTACAGCAAGGACGTTTTCCCACTAAACCAGCACTCTGGACTCAGCATGTCACATTCCATGAGCGGCCACACAATAAATCCTCCTTACGTCAGCGCTGTGGAGGGATACGGATAGCGTAAAGGCTCGGGAATGTATAGAGCCAAAGGGAGGTGGACTGTCTCGGTTTATGGTAGCACATGTTGGATTTTTGTGCTCATTAAAGTGGCTAAAACCAGAGCTGCAAACACTTGCAGGTGGAATGCTAACGTCGCTTCATGTCTGCTGGATGTGAAAATAATAGGGCTCTAATTGGATTACGATATTTAATCGCGATTAATGGCGTGATTGTTCATAGTTAATCTGTTCAAAATGTACCTTAAAGGGAGATTTGTCAAGTATTTAATACTCTTATCAACATGGGAGTGGGAAAATATGCTTGCTTTATGCAAATGTATGTATATATTGATTATTGGAAATCAATTAACAACACAAAACAATGACAAATATTGTCCAGAAACCCTCACAGGTACTGCATTTAGCATAAAAAATATGCTCAAATCATAACATGGCAAACTGCAGCCCAACAGGCAACAACAGCTGTCAGTGTGTCAGTGTGCTGACTTGACTATGATTTGCCACATAGTTTGAGGTCAGAGGTCAAGGGACCCATTTGAAAATGGCCATGAGTTTTTCCTCGCCAAAATTTAGCGTAGGTTTATTTAGCCTCCTTCACGACAAGCTGACATGGTACCAATGGATTCCTTAGGTTTTTATAATTTCATATGATTCCGGTATCTTCACTCTAGCTTTAAAACTGCCCGCTACAACATAAAAAATCGAAAGTTGTGTTAATGCATTAAAGATATTAGTGGCGTTAAAACAAATTTGCGTTAACGCGTTATTGTCGTGTTAACAGCCTTAGTCAATTGTATAAGGTGAAAATATGTCAATGTTGTGGTCACAGCTTGTTTCTGCTGTTCCTGTGAGGCCGAAAAAAGTTCCGGTTTAACAGCTTAAGTGTTTGTTAAAAATCTGATATATTGACCTGTTGGATCTCTACAAGAACATATATATATATATAGGTGTTTTTTTACCACCTGCCTTATGTTCACCACCAATAACACAAAGATATTTCGGCCTCACTAATCGGCCTGTGACCCTGCTTTTCCCAGCAGCGTCTGTCAACACAGTGAAGTCACACTTCCATGTTGTCCCGCGGTGCCAGTGATGCAGCAGTATAGCGGAGGTGGTGGCTGTACAAGACGCCACAGACGGTTTGTGCCGGAGGTGACTCACCATCCAGCTGCTTTTGAGCAAGGCATTTAGCCCTAAACTATGAGGGTTTGTACCTGCATGAAGGAGGTAACATCAGGGGAACATAATAGAGAAAAAACAAATAGTTGACTTGTTTTCAAATGATGCATTACATGTCAGTGTAAAGGACATTTCATGGCATGCCACCGCAACCTGAATGCATCACAAGTAGTATCAACAAAATGACCATTCTACTATGTTGATGCGAGTTAGGATTTCTGTTCAGTGACTGCAGCACTGACCTCAGCTCTGTCACAACGAGGTGCCACATGGATATGGTGCACACATTTTTGTGCCCACACACACACAGCAGTCCCCAGTGCATTTAACAAGCAAACAGTTTAATTGTGCGGAGTTATCGAGGCGTGAGGTCAGACTGGAGTTTTCTGCCAGCGAGGCACAATCTGGTCCTGTTGGAAGCAGGGAAGTGCTGATGTACTTACAAGCTGCATTTCACCGCTTTCTGTACATTTTTTCTGCACCATAAGCTCAAATCCAAATATTTGAATCAAACTGTTGGATTTTATTGGCTGCTGGATGCTTTTTAGTCCAGAACAACATTAGATTTATCTCCAAGGATCAATATTGGTAAAAAAAAGATACACTCACAGTTCATATTAGAGAATACTGTGCTATAGAAAATGTATTATTCTCAATAATAACTACAGAAATACAAAGTTTATCAGGCCTGAATATGTTTAAGTGTGGAAGAATAATTCAACATCTTCTACTGAGCAAAAAACATTTTATTAAAAGTTTAAGTTAAAATAATTAAAATGGATAAAAATTCACACGGCAGATACAAACACAAGCATAAAAAGCTTATTTAAAACCATTATAAGGCTTAAAATCCATACAGAAGATACAAACTGTATTAAAAATAACAGGTCCATATGTTAAAAAACGTCAATAACAGTATGTTAAATTAGATTATGTAACACTAAAAAACTGGGTAAAAATATTTAAAAAATGCAACCATATAAACGAATTAGAACCGGATTGAAATGGTTAAAAATCTTCTCTAAAACACTGGTAAAAGTAATACAGTTCAATGTTTCAAACTTCTGAGTAATTAACAATTCATATAAAAACATTTAACCTGTGGGATTTGTTTTTTTTCTTTTTTTTTTTTACAATGAAAGATATCATGAAAGTGACTAAAAGCCAAATTCATTCATTATATTCATTGATATAAAAAGGATTATTAACTGTAACTCTGTGGGACTTTTAGTGTGAGTAACTGTACGTGTGTTCAGGCGGTCATCCTGAGCGCTGCAGGCTTTATGGTAATGTCACTGTAAGGTACGGTCTGTTGTACAGTCACCTGTTGAGCAGACAGCAGCTCTGATGAAGAGAGAAACATCACAGATTAAATCACAACGTTTCACTGACTGTTAGACTGAATATATATATTCCTAAAATCTCTATCACTGTCTGCATGAAATCTATTTCTCCATCATCGATGCTAGTCGATGACGACCAGGAACGCTATGTGTTCATTGTTAATAAAAACAGCATCTTCTGTTCTCCTCACCCAGCAGCTGCCAGAGCGTGTGAGCTGCAGCGGTGCGGTCGCCCTCTGGCGGCACCAGAGAGTCAAAGGTGACTACTCCAAACCTCTGCAGGCCGGAGGAGATCCAGCTGGGAAAGACAAGCAGAGCATGATAGGATTCAACCAAGAGGGTTCATATGGACATATTAGGAATTCAATGTTTGTTCCCATTAGTAATAGTAATAGCTATGACATTACAATGTTTGTTTTCTGATGATGGAGCAGTGAAACCAATGATTATAGAGCCAATATTGCTGCTATGAAAACAGTTTCACTTCCTACAGACAACCACTGTCATGCTGCTGATTTATACAACAAATATGGAATCAAACAAACTGCTTCTTGTCCACTGACACTGCTCAACGTCTGCGATAGTTTCAACGTGTAACCCCTGTAGAGGAGTTTAAAAGGTAAATGTGTCTGTGGCTCAGGTTCGTCCCTCAGGCCCGCTGGTTGCTTTCTATTTTGAATTTCAAAGCAGATGTCAAACAAAGTAAAGATGTAGGTCAACCTGTGACGCTGGAGGCAACACACACACGTTTTTCCCCAGACGTCACCATGGAAGACAAAAATAACTTTATATATGAGCGTGTTTACTCTCCATGGCCACAGTCTACCTTTATTCAAATAGGCACTCAGTGCAGGGCACCGTGGCGTATCACTAAACATTCATCACCTCGGGAGGATTCTGACAACAATGCTGGAGTCTCCAGATCGCAACACAAAGGAGTAGCAGCCCTTACCAAAAAGAGGTTTATTCAAGTGTGCTATTAGTATACTCCTTTTAGACTTAAAATAAGAGAGTATGCTTTAAGTTTACTTTTCATGTAATTATCAGGGATATACTTAACACAGTTATACTTAAGTATACTTGGCTTATACAGACAAGTTTCCAGAAAAGTCTTATTATACTTGGCTTATACTGACAAGTATATAGAAAAGTCTAAGTATATTTAGCTTATACTATAAGCCAAGTATACAGGTGTATACTTTTTGATAGAGTAGCCGATTAAAGTGTGAGAGTTTGTAAACGTAGGCTTTGATATAAATTTACTTCAATTCATCAAGAATTTTCTACGTTTTTGCATTTAATGTTCACCGTGGAGGCTTTTAAAAAAATATATTTGTGTTTATTTTTTTAATCTCATCACAAAACATCAGGTCAAATAGCAAAAGGAGCAAGTCTCTTAACATAATACATAAATCACTGGCTAAGTACAATAAGTTAAAGAAAACTTACAAGTATACTTCCATTAAAAACTATGAATCTAGTAGTATACTTTAAAATCTACTTTCATAAACTAAAACGTGTGCTACAAGTATATAACTAGTAAACTAACAGTCTACCTATAAGTTTACTTGTAGTATAGTTCACTTCATAGTATAGTTGCAGTACAAAATACAACTTATATGTAAACTAGTTGTGTACTCAAAGTTTACTATTCTTACACTTAAAAGTATAATTTTACCAATTAAAAAGTGGGCCAATTTAGTCCCAAGAAGTATTGAAGTACTACACTTACAAGTATACTACTAGTACATTGATATTAGTATACTCACTACAAAAAGTATACTTGGAAAATATACTGACGATGGACACAAATCTCAAAAGAAAAGTTTTCAGCATGTTTTTCCAATATTGATTATATATTTTAGTTTTACCATCCAGTGAATCTTACAGTACATGTGTGTGTATCCAGAGTGTAAATAACCAGCGGTGTTCTCTGTTGTCAAACATGTTCGCTATAGATGGATAACGTGAAGGTGGGCCTTCTAATAAGAGAAATCATGGTCAACATAGGTGTGTGTTTGTAAGCTTGCTTGTGATCTGAGTGTGTGTGTATATTGTATGAAGTACCTCAGTATGATGTTACCCTCTGTGTCAGCCTGAGCCTCGGGCATCTCGACGTTCTCCTCCGCTATAGGGTCCATTCGTAGCTGGGCCTCCTCTTGTGGAGACCTACACACACACACACACACACACACACAAACACATTCACATAAACACAGTGATCTATTTCTTTCTCCATCTAGCTGTCCGTCTGTCTATGTCCATTACCATGCGTCATGATGAGTGATCGGATCACAAGTGGACAGCTCTAAGTGACGTCAGTTCACACCTGGCATTAGAATGCGTCTCCAGTGACCACTTGTGATCTCACTTCCCTTCTCTATATGCAAATAAACACGTAGTGAACACACGGCTAATACAGCAGACGTTGTGACGTAATATTACAGGAATGTCAGTAGTAATATCCAACATATTCGTCAATTTCGGGTACATTTTATTAGCATTAAAATAAAAGGTTATTGTACCGACGGTCCACGGGGACCTCTGCGCCGCTGGCACCGCCACCTTTGCCAGGCAACAGTTGCACACAGAGCTTCAGAGAGCCGGGGAGGAGAGAGTGTCAGCTCCGTACAAAGCACCGGAACAAAAACCCTGACACATCTCCGACAGTTTGATAAAAATACCCTTCCCGTGCCTAGTTCTGATAGTCTGTAGATATGTAGCCTACAGATAAGATGTATTTAAATAAAATACAGTTGTACCGACAGAATACAGTAGAGCACAGAGGCCTACAAGCTCTCTCGTCTGCCTGTCTAAAAGAATGTGGCCATATGTGGTCCAGACCACCTCATACCCATGTGACACTTACCATCTGCCGACGGGAGTGATCACATCGCTCATGGATCTGTCCTCTTTGGACATGTCCAGAATCACATCTGCTGCAGCTGTTTACACACACACAGACATACACACAGACATACAGAAACACACAGTGAATAGCTGTCAGCTTTAAATAAATGATGTTGTTTATTGAGCTTGCCAAAACAAGATCTGAAAAAGTGATATAATGAGAAAGGATTCTTACACGAGCCCTCTGCGGGTTGCAGTCCTGACTCACCCGATATCTGATGGAGAGAGAGAGAAGCAGAGCTTCATGAAATAGAAAACAAGGTTTATAATCTAATTTGTCTCACCACTGAACTGAACACTCCAGTTGGCAGGCTATACGACTGCAGGCTAGCCGGCTAACCTTTATTATTACAGCCACGGCTTCACAAACACCCTCGCAGATTTTAGCGCGGCGTGACACTGGAGTTTGGTAAGAAGAGTTCTTATTTTTTCTCCCTACAGATATATGACTTTAGATCATACCAGGATGTAAAAGATCACTCCTCTCAAAATGTACCTTCACACACACACACACACACACACACACACCCACCTCCCGCATGCTTGAGAGCCTCCTCTTCCTCTCCGTCCTCAGTATTTCTCTGTCCTGCTCCGACTCCCCTCTCGCCTCCTCTTCTTCCTCCTCCTCCCACGTCTGTTTGTCCCCATGTCCACGCAGGACGGTGATGGAGGCACACTGTTTCCATAGTGACTGGAGGTCAGCGTGGATGAGGGCTGCGGAGGGGGTCAAAAAGGTCAGGTTTCGGTGAGCATTTTCTTCGCCACAGCTGATGGAAACTACAGCTCGTGGAAAGCCAGTTTCTGCTGTAAAGTGCTAATAAAATGTTTTCAAAGGCCCCACAAGGTTATTTCTGATTAGAAAACATGCTCAAAGTTTATGATGAGTTTTACTCTGGGGGCTCTAAAAAGAGCGAGGTTGAGTTTCTGCAATAGGCCGTGTGTCCTTGAGCACAATATTTTCTCTCTGACTGCACAGCAAGTCATCTAAAACTTTTAAGTCTAAAACTGATAACCACTGGGATTCATTTAACTTGCTTAAACATGCAATTTGTTTTCTTAGCACATTTATTGGGGTCTTTACCCAGAAGTGTGCAGATCTACAGCACCACTTGCCAGACACATCTTTTAAAAGTGACTCAGGAGGAACTGTTTTATAGTCTCATCATCACCCACAACGTTAAAATTCTTCCCATTGTTATTGCTACAGATGTTGTTTTGGGATTTACTATTATTGCCACTGATACAGAAGGTGTGATCGTCTCGTCACTCAACCTAGACGGGCCTTTTTATTGAAATGGCTGCTGTGAGGCGGGCATGTTTCTGTTAAAAATAGAGTAAAATTGCTGCTTTTATGTATTGATGTAATATTCACAATACATGGACCTCATGTAATATCACTGGCTCACAACAAGCTCACATTGAGGACATTTAAAACATAGAAGTTCTGTCATAATTATGCTAACTTGTTTATTTTTTTATAATTGTGACATTTTATTTCATTTGATCGGCGGGGTAACTCCGTCTTATAGCTGCAGTGACAGCTGTAAATAAAACAGAACTGATCAAACATGGAGGAAGTATTGCCAATATATTGATGACACAATGCTGCTGGTATAGAGCATCTCCTAGTGGACAGACTGACATAAAATGCTCTGCATGGTGTCTGGTATCAGCAAACTTTTCTCTTCTATATCTATATCTATAGACCATTTCACAGCTGTAAAGGTAAACATTATAAATGTTGCATTGTGTGGTTGCGTCGGAAACTCCACACTAACATGATATTTAGTTCACTAAAACAGTATGTGAGATATTTTAATATGTCCGAAACCTTAGTATGAAAGCAATAATACGCAAATTGCATACTATTTCCAGTGAAATATTAAACTTCCCTTTACTAGGCGTATATACAGACTTTGATACTCACAAATTGTCATTTTGGTTGGCACGGGTTACCATGGTTACACGTAGCCAACCAGCCCAAGGAGGCTCTCAGGAAGTGACGACGTAAATTACTGCTCAGTGCGTCCGAAAAGATACAAACTACTGTTTATACACACAAAAAGTATGTCGAACGATAGTACACCTATTGGGTATGTATTGCATAGTATGGGATTTCGGATGCAACTTATGTAATGACATAAGCTGACAGGAAGTAAACATGGACCCAAGCTGTTGCCTAGCAATGCAACTGTTGAAACAGTCTAGACTTTTTATAATGCATTTGTTGACTAGTTTTCAGTTTGTTTTGTTTTCCCTATTCTTAAGCTTCTTAATAATATCGAAGAAAAAAGCTAAGGAATAATAGTTAATGTTCAGTCAATAGTAAACAGGTATAATCAATAGCCAGAGGTAAAGTGTAGCACTTAGCACTGACATCCACAGGGGACAGTGAAGAGCTGAGCAGGAGTGGCACGCTTGGTCAAGGAGGTCAAGTCCAGCAGGAACTCGGACTGAGAGGAAGAAGAAAATATTAGCTTCATGGTACTGTTTGATGTAGGATTCTTGCTTGTTTTCAGTTTTTTTCAGAGTCCACAGTGGAGAGAGAGAGAGAGAGAGAAGGGGCAAAAGCCGATGATGGTGTCTCAAAGGAAATTAAAGAAATAAGGAAGGAAGGAGGGAAGAAGGAAAGAAAGCAGGAGGGGAATAAAATCAATGAGCACTATCCCAGTGGGCTTAGAGGGCAGGGAGAGAAGTGGAGAGCTGGAGTTTAATTAACTGGCACCCTGGTGAGTAGACACTTTGACGGCAAGTCTTTGATTACAGAATGGCAATGACTGAAAATTCAATTGGTCAGTGACAGTGAACCCTTGATCCTCTTTCAGTGTGTATTTGTGTGTCTGCATAGACAGCTTTTGGTATGGTGAGAGAGAGAGAGAGGGCTGTGTTTAATGTGCTGGTACTGTATGTGTGTGAGATCACAGAAAAAGCCTAAATAACTCCAGGGACTCTGTTCAGTCAGTAGAGTAGAAAGTAGCGAAGCCATATGGCGCAGATGAACCTTTAAAGGCCCTGACACACCAAGAAGACAGTCGGCCGTCGGACAGTTTGGGGCCGTCGGCGAGCCTCCGTCGGCCTATTTTTTTCGGTGTGTCTCGCACCGTCGGCTCTAGTCTTCCCGTGTTTGAGTTTTTTCGTCCGATTCAGCGTGTTGAATCAGCGTCGGTGCGCGTCGATGAGAGAAATCACTCTGATTGGCTGTTCAGTTTAAACGAATCAGTGCACGAGAAGAGAAACCGGAGGAAAAACAAGAGGAAAAACACAGAAGGCTCTTCTCATTTCCCATCTTCATCTCATCTGATCATTCTAATACACGGATATTTTCACAACGACATCATGGCCATCTGGAATGAAGCTGAGAGGTGAGTGAGAGTGGTGTGAAAATGGTCGACAGACGCCGCTTTGTTTCATGTATGTATCATAACAACAACTTGTATATGCGCCGTCTTCGGTCTTCCGGTTTCCCTTTCTGAATGATGAATACAATCTACCGCCGCCTGCTGGTGTGGAGGGTTATTTCATCTCACGCAGGCGCAGAATGTACGTGCTAACTGGCCGTCGGCTGTAGTCTTTGCGGTGCGTTCGGGTGCAACTTGTCAGCCAAAACAAAGGCGACGTAAGGCGACGCAAGTGGTGGCCTTCGTCGCCTCTAGTTCCTTGATGTCGGCTTGGTGTGTACCCAGCTTAAGGGCAGCAAACTTCACTTTAAATGACTGGAATGACTTTGAATAATATGAGTACTACATTTTAAGTCGGTAGATCCACTTAAAAACAATCCCAGTGTGTTTCTGTACCAGTTTCAGTGTCTCAGCCAGCGGGTTCACAATCTGTTCCTTCATCGCTCTCTCAGATATCTGGACCTGAGGGTCTGCAAAGACCAGCTGACGCCTGCGACCTCCGCGGGGCTTCCTGAGAGGAGGAGCGACCACCTGACGGCAGAGTGAGAAAACACACAGCTTTTAATGTTTACAGCGCTGGATCTATAAAAGGAATATCACGCTCCGGCACACAAACTGGAAACTATGAATATAGTGTCGACACACCCACATGTGCTTTCCATTACTCGTTTTCCAAAACGAAACCAGCAGCTCATGTGAGTCACTCCGTGGAATGTAAATTAAAGGTGACGACAACTGTCACAGCAGCAAACGCTTTGTCACTGTCATCTCTGTGTTTCCTACATGTCAGAATCTGGATGGCAGGTAAACAGAAAGGTACTGGGAATTTCTATTTTAGGTGAATAATAATGGGTGTAGAGAGGCACTCAAGTAGGATTTAATAGTTAGTATTTTCCATTTAGGCACTTTATAAAAGACAAAGTCAAATATATAATCTTAATTACTTGTTACTTGTCCAGCAAACTGTAAATCATTCACTATTTCAGTTTAAATGTTGCTACTACTGAACAAATTAATGAACAGACAACACCACCCATGTCTCACCTCTTCATTGGGACTTTCTGTTTCTCTGTCTCCCTCTTTCCCAGATGCCCCGGAGGGTGGAGTTGGCATGGCAACCTGCAGCGGGGTCATCTCTAGGGCAAGAGCAGCCAGAGGAACCTCCGCAGGGTTACCCGTCTCCTCGTCGAACATCCACACGCTGTCCCGCTCTGCTCCCAGCACTGTCTCCTTCAGCCTGGATACAGTAACACACACACATGCTTACAGTACAACACATGTCGTAACCTATTTATCTGTCACGTTACAGTTTGTCATCATCAGGTCTGAGCTAAATATACTGACGACATACTGACTGTTGGGGACGGACAATCAAACTGACTCACTGGTCAATGGAGGACATGGCTCCTTCACGGTCCCTGGTCCTCTCGTCTGTCTGCTGCTCATCCACGTCTGTTTAACACACACACGTACATAATGCACAGTGACACAATGAATGGACACAACCAGATGTTCAAGTGAACACATTTACCCAAAAAGATCTCATCTGTAGAAACCTATAAACCTCTTAACAAATCCCCTCTCTACTCTCTTACTGCTGTTTTAATCAGCCCCGTCTCCCACAAAATGTTGTTCCCATGCAACTAAACTGCATTTTCAATTATGTTTAGAAGGAAACGTATTTTCTCCCGGATTACAGTCGCAGTTTTAAACTGTTTTAAACACGTGGTTAACGCTGTAAATTGAAACAAAAACATAAAAAACGCAACAGCACTACTTAGTTAGGTGTAGTTAACAAAACTACTAGAGTGGAAATCAGTTTCCCCTCCTAGCTTTAAAACATGGCTAAATGACATGGTTTCGTGTCTATACCTTGAAGAAATTCGGTACACTTTGTCCAGTGCCCATCCCAAGTTTCTCAAGATCTGGGGACCCTCTATTGAACACATTAGGAGAGAGAGGTGTTAACCTGGGAACTAATTGTATTGAACTGTACTGTATTGTATTGCATTGTGCTTTGATCTGCCAGGATTTCAGTTTTCTGGCCTTCGTCTTGGGCCTTCCTCGACCTCACTTAGTCTTGGTTCTGGACTATTTCTGATCCTCAATGCACTTGTGGACATTTCATTCATCGTATGGATTGATATGCACATGTGCACTTTTTCTGTGAGCTGGCAGTTTGTTTGTTTGTTACCTCCGCCAAGGCCGACGTACATGAAACCTGCCTTGGCGGAGGTCTGCGCTCTCCGAGTGCACTTCTAGTTTGTTTTATTTTGTTCAATTCTGTCATGTCTATTTGTCTCCTTTTGTTTTTTTTGTATTTTAAAAAGGAAAAATCTTCATAAATAAAATATGTAAAAAAACAAAAGAGAACTACTGGGTTAGGTTTAGTGAAAAAACTATCATGGTTTGGCTTAAAATGACTGTTTCACACAAGACATGAACAGCGGTCACCTGGACTTTCTTTATACTCGTTATTATACCCCATAACTTTCAATAAAGTTATTATTCCATGTAACTTTCATTCACGGTCGCTCGATATACTACGTCACCTGCTCTGTGCGTCGCTCGTTAATATGTCACTTGCTGCGGCCGTCCACGGACTTACAAACATATTTGTGATTCATCAAATGCAAATGTTATTGAAAATGCAGTTTAGTTGTATGAGAATGTAATTTTTAGGAGACGAGACTTGTTTTAATGCAGGAGGTGAATCGAGATCAAAAACAACACAACATCCTTGTGCTGTCTTGGCTAAGAACAGCAGGTTTTGTTAAAGCAAGGCAGGCTTTCTCAAACTTAAGAGATGTTCCCTCTCAATTCTCCCCTGAAATGAAACAGTCTCCTGAAAATAAACTGTTTCCTTCTGGCAGCAAAATCACTCACAGAGTGAGAATTGCTTTTTTTTATTTTCAATTACAGTGGTGGCACAAAGAATTTGACCTGGTTGACTGGTTGCAGACACGTTACAAGAGAGGAGCACACTGTGGGACTGATAAACTAGACACTTCACAAATCCTTAAAATGTAGTACAAACCCTCAGTATGACGGGCGTATCCATTTTTGACCGATTCCCCTCATAATTTGAGTCGGATTCAGAGTTTTGTATCGATGTAGCCGTATCCAAGACTCTTGTATCGATTTTCTGACACATATCGGTTAATCGTTACACCCCTACCGACTAATCAACTAATACACAGAGATAAATGTTAAAGACAGGAGCACACACCTCTACAGAAGTGGTCTGGTTGATCCATCAACAGGTCAATCTCTCTGTCCGTGGCTTCAGGAAGGTCATTTCCATCAAAACACTGAAACAGAAGGAGAATTACAGACAGACAAAAGTCAGAAGAGGACAAAAGTAAAGAATAAAGAGATGGGGATTAGAAACAAATGGAAGCAATGAGGTTTGGTCTGTTTGGTTTCCACGGTGATGAATAAGTAAAGTGATGTAAAACTGCAGTAAAATACAGCAACCACAAAAACAGAAGCACATGTAAAGAAATTACTACACTTTTGCATGCAAAGCAAAAATAAACCCGAGGGGCAGACGAGCGGAGGGGGGGGGGAAGAGGAGGACAACAGAAAAGTGAGCCACATATCTCCGTAAACCAACTGTGAGTGCAGCCTGATGTAATTAAGTCAGATCTTATCAAGCCAAAATGGACTTCATCAGCTGATGCCCCTTCAGGAGGAGCATTATCAGTCCCTAAGTGACAGAATGGGGATGGTAATAGTGTGTGGAGGACTGTTGGACTTACTGTAGTGAGACACAGCTGCACTTTATGACTAAGATAATAAAACTATGCCTTCTGTTAAGCACTGTGGACATTAAGAGGTGAATTCAGGACAGTCGGTTTGGCATCAGGTATTTTACATCCACTACACCATTAACTTCACTGCATTATACACACCATTTAGAAAACCGATGGAACTTTTAAACTTTAGTAAAAAAAACATATATATCTGTTCTTTTTTGAGCAGTGAAAACCACAAACCTCCCTCAAAACTCTGTTAATGGAAAATATCAATTATTGTCACAAACGGACTGGACGATATAGAATCTGTACTGGCTTTAAAGTGGCAGTAAGCAGAATGTTTTTGGCATCATTGGGCAAAAATTCCATAATAACCTTTCAGCATATTGTAATTCAAGTGTTCTGAGAGAAAACTAGACTTCTGCACCTCCTCATGGCTCTGTTTTCAGGCTTTAAAAAATCTAGCCTGTGATGGGAGACATCATTTCAGAGAGAGCGTTCTTATTGGCTCTGCTCCGGCTGGTGGGCGGTGCTTGGTATTTCTTCAAGAGATCTCAACATGGCTGCCGGGTCACAAACTTTCTCATTTTACAGCTAAACAGTACACTACAAGATGTTTCTGAAAACATTTGAGGCGAGAAATAGGCATTACAGTAGCAGAATATTGATTCATATTTGATCAGCGCTGCCAGGTTTGACCGTTTGGTTGGAGTTTGTGAGTGATTGACAGCTCAGAGACGGCAAGGCTCCAGCTCGGCTCTGATTGGTTGTTTTCCTCCGGTCTGTGAAATCTTGCAGATGCCATTAGGAGCACCGGAGGACACAGAGGCATCATTTTTTTTTCCAGATTACCTGTCTCATGAACTACTGTCAGGATATAGTGACAGTTTTATAAAAATATATTTTTTTAATCATACAGTCTTTGCTCCATTTCTACCCACTGCAGCTTTAATGCTACTTCCTGAGTGACAGGAAAAAGACCAACAAGCGAGCAGCGAACTTGTGACAAAGACCTTAACTAAAGCTGTTGTAGGCACACGGTCCACATCCCAGCTCAGTGATTCACCAGGACACCCGATGCACCTAAAACTGATGACTGGGATGTTTCCTGTCCCTGGACTGTGACAGAGAGTTTACCTCAGCAGCGGTCACGACGAACTGCTCCTTCTCTCTCAGGGAGATGGCAGCTGGAGGCGACCGGAAACCTGGTTTAACACAGCGGGAGGAATTAGGAGCAAAGCATGTTCGCAGCACAAGAAGGATGTGAGACTATGAGGGTCTGGACTTAGCCTGGGATTGATGCATTTTTAATTCAATATGTGCAGATAAAATAAAATGAATTCACTCATTAAAGAACATTTATTCACAATTTCTTAACAGGAGCTGAAATAGCAACACTCCTCTGCCAAAAGTTTAAATTTAGAAGAAAATCCACTTATGGAATCTAAGATAATGAACTGACCCACTTATCAAACCTCTGAAGATTATTAGATTATCTTGACTGGAAACATGCAAAATGTTACCACAACCGCTATTACAGATCATAATCAGAATAATCTAATTTCTTAATGAAAGTAGGTTTATTCAAAGTGCATAAACACAAAGTGTCACAAAGCAATTTTGGAAGCAAACTGTGTCCCATTCCAGGGGAGGCCTCTTTCAAAGGAATTATGATGTTTTGGTCTTGAATTGTGAAGCCCCACACCTGAAATGGGACACAGCTACAGCCTTTTAAATGTTAAAATATCAGTCTCACCCTCCATGTCAAGTGCGGTGTGGGGAATGGGCACCAGGGAGTGCTGTGAACCTGCCTCTTCAATCACCGACATTGGCTAGAAATACACATTACAGATGTTATATAACAAGACAGAATACTGACACAGCTTTATTTACATTTCTGGGACTATTCCAGTCAGAGTGTGAACTGAAGAAAGCTACCTTTTCATGGCCAAAATGTGTTGCATGTAAACATAAGGTTAAGGTTGTTGAAGACTAAACTGATTCAGAGGTTCTCTTTTTTCTTCTTTTGCCTTTAGCCTCTACCTGATGCACTTCCTTATGTTTAAAATACTGAAATACAAACTGAATCTAATTATACAGCAGTTTCTAAGTTGCATTCTGAAAGCCAAAAGTCCTGTTTAAGGATCCTTTGAATTCCACGATAGTACCCAATGAATTATTTTCATGTTATGTAGTCTCACACTCTGTCTCTGTCTGTGATTTAAGTCCACAGGGAAAGATTACAAGGAGGACAAAGTTCAGCCATGTCTGCCAAATTTACAGCACACAGACTGAATAACAGTTATCTGCTGTGATTTACTCTGTCTGACAATACCAATGGATAGTATGGAGGGAAATTGCACATATGCTATGTTACAATGAGAGTGACCTAGTGACCTGGTTGATGGTTTATCAGTGACTTGACAGTGAGCATAAAGAAACTGGGATATTAAATCTGTGTGTGTCAAAAAACATATAATGTATGAAACCCCTGAAAAGTAACATCACAAGAGCATATTTTATCAGGTCAACCTATGTGGCTGTGTAGAGGCTACATACTTCCTTTAGATAGGTGTATTAGCTCTAAATGTGGCAGCAGCTGAGCATTTATGCTGAATGTGGTCAGATGAACCCACTTACCATTATGCAATTTTCATCTTTTATCAATTTACTGATGTTTAATCAAAAGTTAAAGCATTACTGAAAGAGCCAAAGTCACAAATGGTCTTACGTAGGAGGTCTTGCCTCATTAATTAACTGTTCTTCAGACGTGGGAATATTTCCTCTGGAAACTGCAGTTTTTCTGAGACATTTACAGTTATAAAAGTATCATATTATGGGTACAGGGTACATGTCTTGTATACTTAATATTGAGCATCTTGAGTCATGTTTGTATGTATAGTTTATTGGGTTACCTCAAACTACTACTACTAATATCATTATGGTTTTGAAGCCTCGAGTTTGGCATTTTGGCTTTTTACAACCAGAAGTGACACTTGTGGAGCTTAGTACAACTGAAGGCAGAATAAGACATTTTTAGGCGACAAAAATGTTACAATTAACTTTCATGAACTGAAAACACACTGTGAAAGGGTTAAAGTTGTAAACACGGACAACTCCCAGACCGGACAACGCTGTGTTAGCGACCTCTCAATCACAAGATAGCCACGTCCTAAAGCATCCCCTGCTTTATGGTCTATTTGACTCTAAATGGGACCATACTAAATGAACATCATGCTGTATTGAAGAAGACTTGAAACTAGTGATTGAGACCATAAACTCATGTTTACAATGTTTACTGAGGTAATAAATCAAGTGAGAAGTAGGCTCATTTTCTCATAGACTTCTATACAATCAGACTTCTTTTTGCAAACAGAAGAGTCGCCCCCTGCTGGCTGTTAGAAAGAATGCAGGTTTAAGGCACTTCCACATTGGCTTTACTTTTCAGACCCGGAGGTTTCCCACTGCTCCTGACAAAAATAGTTCACTACATCCATCCAGCCTACTTCGTGTTTACAGAGTGAATATTTGATATGCAGTGCAGGGTACCTGGGGATGGTGACTGTGTACATGTGCATTTCATATTTGTTGAGTTTTGTTGTGCTACACTACAGAAACAGACATTAAATGATATCCCCTGTGTAGATTAATTGGCGTATTTCAGAGCTGCACCAACACATGCAGTATATGGCTGTGCGGGTGTAGGTGTCGTTAATGTACCTGGTGCATTTTATAGGGGCTGGGCAGTTGGTGTGACTCCATGAGACCGAAGAAGGGGTCCTGAGCTCCCTCAGCCTGCTCCATCATGAACAGGCTGTCAGGCACATCCAAAGCTAACCTGCCAGATAAAGAGAGAGCGAGACACGCCAAGGTTTCTAATCAAAATATTAAAACATCACACACACAGGCTAATGCAACACTATGCATAATTTTATCCGCGCTGTTGGGTTTCATGGATTTATAAAATAACAAAATATTACTGGAGTAAGATTAACACACGGCATCTTTAGAGTGCAGAATGTGGAAAGATATATTGCATCTGAAGAGCTCACACATTACCGCTGTTACATAAAACGGCCTATTAAACATTTACGAAGCCATTCGCATGAAAGTAGCTCAATTTGTCCATCACTCACTCACGCAATAAAACACTACCGTCTCCTTTTCAAAGACTTTATTCCCCAAAACAATCTCCCTCATAAATATTCCACCAGACGCTTTTGAGATCAGACTTCCTTAAACACATACAACCTCGGCACAGCTTAAAAGTTAAGGCGCCCAAGGATACAAAACAATCTTCCACTGCGCATGATCTAATTTGTTGTGTGTGAGTTTGTGCAGACCTGTCAGATACAGCCATGTCAATATAGATGCATCTTTTAGAGCGCAGCAGGCGGTCGATGGTCTGTTGAATCTCCTCTGAAAAAACAGAAATGGAGTTAAAACGAAGGAACAAACAAGGTATCCTAGTAATTATGTTATTGAAATCCACACTCTAGTCTGGACTAATGGAAATTAAAGTGGAAAAATCACATTTTTAAAAGATCATATTATGAAACTGAGAGGAAAAACTCCACCATGTCATGCTTATGAAATACAGCATAAACATATTTTGTTGTCTAACGGCTTTTGGGGGTTATTCTATTCTACTGATTGATGAAATGAAACACCGTTGCTGAATTCAAGAGCCACCGTAGACAACAAACAGTGGATGCTTTCTTGGCCTCTCCTCCTGCTTATCATCATTGTATTTCACTGTTTTCATCAACCATGACAACAGCATGATTGTGATTCTGTCGGATGCAATATCAATGTCAAGGTGTAATTTAAAACCAGATGAATAGAGACTGTTGAGTGTTTGATTTTATTGCATTCATCAGCTCTATATTGGCTTCTAAATCAGACGTTGTCATGGTGATTTGGGGAAACATGCATTGTGCGGATGTATGACAATAGCACTGTTTTGGTTTTACACCCGAACAGCAGAGATTTCTACATTTAGAGACAACTTGTCTACTGTGTTTTCACATTTCACCTGAGCTTGGCTTGGAAAGCCGCCCAATGGAAAATAATGTTTCTCGTTAAACTGAAAATCAATCCTGCTTACTGACTGCATTTTCTGCACATGTATAAGTAAGCAGCTGGAATCCCTTGTTTTAATCCAACTACCTCACTCTATTCACAGACCTCTGGTATATGCTATAAAATTAGACTTCTGCCACAGTAACTGAACATACAGTATGTGGGTTTGCATTTCTCATCAAGCAGGAAGTTACAGTACATTGTGTGTAGACAATGTGGCTTGGAGAAGTGTTACGACAGATTTTTCTACTCTTGCTTGTTCCGCTTTGTCTTTTCCCCTTACCGAGCAGGATGCCACACTGCTTGTGGTAGACTACAACCACTCCATACTGCAGCTGAGAGGACAGGTAGAGAGAGAACCGAGGCCTCGGTAGGTTGGGTTGCGGTGCAGGAACCTGAGCTGTCACATAGTCCAAAATGTCCCCGCTGTGAAGTTTAACGAAATGAATGATGAAATTTTACATTGTTTGTTTCATCTTGAACAATTCGCACGGGATCCCTAAAAATAGTGTACAAAATATTTGAATTCAAAGAGGATATAACACTATAGCTTAGCTTATAACTTAGCTTCAAACTCTAGCAGGTGAGAATACCTTTATACCAAACCAGACTACAGATTGCTTGAGAGCAAGATGCTAAAGATGCATCCCAGCCGTGATCCCAGCACACACATACAATTAAAAATGATCTATTACCAAGTAAGATTGTCAAAGTGAGACATGGGTTTAAAAAAACTATTACAAAAACATTATACAGTATATAATACAAAGATTATGCATATCTTTTATCTAGCCCAGGGGTCAGCAACCTGCTGCTTTTTAGCCACATGCGGCTCTTTAGCCCCTCTCCAGTGGCTCCCTGTGGATTTTTAAAAATGGAAATGAATAACTATTTTTTATTTACATTTTAATTTTTATTTATCATTGTTGTAGGTCTATGGTACGACGGTACGACGGTACAACGGAGTATTAGGGCCGCATTGAGGAAAAAAAAAAAAAATCTGAGATTTTGAGAATAAAGTCATAATATTATGAAAATAAAGTCAGAAGTTTACAAGAAAAAAGTTGTAATATTATGAAAAAAAAAGTCATAGCTTTACGAGAAAAAAGTCGTAATATTATGAAAAAAAAAGTCATAGCTTTACGAGAAAAAAGTCGTAATATTATGAAAAAAAAGTCAGAAGTTTAAGAGAAAAAAGTCGTAGTATTTTGAGAATAAAGTCATAATATTATAAAGTAGTAATTTTACGTGTTATTTTCTTTTTTTCTCGTAAAGTTATGACTACATTCTCGTCATATTACGACTTTTTTTCGCATAAAGTTATGACTTTATTCTCGTAATATTAAAACTTTTTTTCTCGTTAAATTATGACTTTATTCTTGTTATATCACGACTTTTTTCTCGTAATATTATGACTTTTATTACTACTCTGTAAATCTCAGATGTTTTTTCCCTCAATATGGCCCTAATACTCCGTAGTACATTTGCATTTGGGCCCTCACTGCATTAGACTTATATACTATATACTTAGACTATAAACTGTTACCTTCATCACAATGCTCAAATGTTTTGCGGCTCCAGACAGATTATTATTTATTTTTTTTGCCTAAAATGGCTCGTTTGATAGTAAAGGTTGCTGACCCCTGATCTAGCCTAACTTACTTAGCTACTAATCAAATCAATCAGTGTTGCTATAGCAACACAACCAGACAGATAAGCTAACACTAGCCATTAGCCTGTGGATATTCTTACCATGTTCGGTTGACATTGACTCTGAGAAGTTCTCTGCGAGTGACCTTGATACCTCTGGTGGCTGCCAACCTGAATAACAGAACACATTTACAACAAAAAATTAGAAATAAACCTTTGCAGACAGGCTAATCTGTATCATGGATCAGCTAGCTAGTTAGCTTAAGACTACATGCTGTAACCTTGGTAACTTAGCATAGCTACAGCTACAGCTTAGCATAGCTACGTTTTTTTTTTTTATTTATTTATTTATTTAAAGTTAAAGGAATTCATACACATACTTGTAAAGGGACATACAGACAGCAGCAACAACATATATAAAACAAAAAAAGAAACAAGAGAGTGTCAAGAGATAACTTCATATTCATATACATCATATACATACAACCAACCTCATATATAGATATATATACATACAGTATATACATATGTCTATATCTACAGGTGCATTCATACACATATCCACTTAGACACATTCGCTTACACAATTATCTATTCTATTATACAGACAAAAAAAAGGACATATTTACATCCCTTTAGTTGACCTTTATTGACATTATTTATTTATTAATTTTGTTTAACTCCAATCCTCATTCTGACTCAAAGTATCCCAGCCACGCTCAAAAATGATATTCTGTTCTTTATTTCTATTAACATCCTTCTCCAGAACCCACTGAACGTTTCAAAAACATTATGAAACGTTCGGTGTTTAATTGCTGTCTTTTTATGGCTTTAAATATAGATGCTTTCCCCATCATAATGATGATGTTGTTCAGGTCTTTTCCTTTTTCACCATCCCTTAAAGGGACTGTTTGTAACTTTTTAAGTGTATAAATCTACCGGGTCGGGATCCCATGCGTGCCTGGAGTCACCGCTCCTCTGCCTGCTTGCCTTCACTCACACCGCGCGCGGTCTCACTGTCTCGCTCCACCTCTACACGTGAACGCGCGCACACTACACACTGCAGAAGAGTTAGTTTAGCTCTGAGAATATCTAGCGAATGTACAGTGGACGTTTGTGCAGAAATAACTGCTGCAGCTCCTCCAGACCGACAGAGGTTTTCCGTGTCTTGTGAAGTGACGGGGCTCCGCAACGAGTTACGTTATTGTCTCCGACCGGGTGCCGTTGTCTCCCTGGGGCACAGTCGGGAGACGATAACGTTTCTCTTCCTGCTTCAGCCCCAGCACCGACACGCTTTTCCTGCTTCAGCCCCGGAGGCTGAGGCAGGAAAAGCCAACACTAGGATCAGCAGTGATTCATGGAGAGACCTTTTTCTGGTCAGCTAACATTACTGCCGAGCAGGTGAAATATAGAGTGATATTGTGGTTTAAGCTGACGTGTGTCGCCTCACTGTTTTGAGCGATGCTCGTTCATGTCTATTTAGAGCGAGCAAGCGCGAGCCCGACGCTGACTTTCGTTGACTTAACGGCCACAGGTGTCGCTGTTAACAAGCATTTCTGAAAGTTACAAATAGTCCCTTTAAATCACCAAACATTATAGATAAAGGACAACTATAGAAATTTGATTTGTAGACTGAGATCCACTTTTCAACTTTAATCCAAAATAATGCAACTTCCTTATAATACCAAAATAAATGGATGTCTGACTCCTCTTCCTCCTCACACAATCTACATATGTCACATTGTTGGATGCCCCATTTTTTTTATCATTCTCTTAGTAGGCAAGAATTTGTAGATTAGTTTTAGTTGTAAAATCTAATGGAGACATCAAAAGAAGTTGCGTAAATACATGCATATACTTTCCTCCATGGGATACATTTGTCTAACAAATCCTCCCATTTTGACTGGATAGCTACTGGTGCAGCAGAAATGTTTTTAAGATGCATGTATAACTGATATATTTTCTTGTTTATTTTTCTCTTATTCATCCATGTTGTGTCCTTAATGTAGGGGCAACATGCCATTTGTTTTGTACATAATGATAGCTTCCTTTTCCAGATCTGAGGTATAGCTGCACAGAGTTGATTATATGTATAGGTCACAAACATTACCATATACTATTTTAAATTCATCATGAGACTTGATTTCGCCCCCACTATTCAAGAGGTAATTTATTAATAATATCCCTTTTTCCAACATTGATTCAATAAAGATAGGTATCAGCAGCTAATGAGCTAGTTTTCTTTAAACTCACCAAATTGTAGAGAAACATCCAGTGTGATGATGGAGGACATTTGGGTAGTAAAACATTTTTCCTTTCTAGATATAACAGGTATACTTTAGAAGAAAGAGGTAAAGGTTGAGGACTTTATAGAGCTAATGGGAAAATATTTTTTAAATAAAAACTTGGTAAGTTGCTAGGCGAATTTCCCGCGTCAAAATGACACTGGACCAATCAGGTTGCAGATTCATCACATTTGAAACTGAACACTGGTGATGCATTCAAGGACTGTAGAAAAGTTAGAAAATCGAACTTTAGGTGGTAATAGTGCTTTAGGAGGTTGGGGTTTTGAGATAGAAATGTGAATAATGAAAAGTACAGCATTATTCTAGATCTTTAAAATTATGGTTTATTTGTTTGTTTATTATTTATTTTGCACAATTTAAGACAACATAACAACAACAAAAATATTTATACAAAAAATAATATCAAAATACAAGACGTTTTTCTTTCAAAAAGGGTCAAAAAGCGATGAACTAAAGTTAAAAAACGGGTTGAATTTCATTTTCTATTTCTAAAAACAAAAAATAAAATCACTAGAAGACAGAAATGAAAAAAACGCCCCGGAAGTTGCCATTTACAAAGTAAGAGCGCGTATGAGGACGGCGCCGTGACATGTCTTCTTCCCTGAGACACGCTCTCTTCATTTAAAAAAAAAAACTACGTACTGATCCATGTTCATCACCTTCGGCAGCACCGTGCTTCTTTTTCTCTCATATAGCACCGTCTTCATATGCGCTCTTACTTTGTAAATGGCAACTTCCGGTCGCAGAATATGAAAAAACACTGGGTTTTTACGTTTCTGTCTTCTAGTGATTTTATTTTTTGTTTTTAGAAATAGAAAATGAAAATCAACCCGTTTTTTTAACTTTAGTTCATCCCTTTTTGACCCTAAAAAAAAAAAAAAACGCCTTGTATTTCAATATTAATTTTTGTATTTTAAAACAAAAATCAAATAAGGAAAATCAAATGACCAAAAGATACACTGACCCTTTTACAACCCAAATATCTCATGTAACAAAAAGATAAAGTAACAATGAACAAAGGGACACATGACTATAACTTGGAACATTTTTTATTGTGCTGTCTTTAAACTTATGGTGAGGGAATTCATTTCTGTTTTTAGGGCTAGTGTTTTTGGATATATTTTATTAATTATTTTAAAATGCGCATACTTTTGGGTAGATGTTAGATATTATTTATTTTAAAATTAGTTTCGGTAGCCTTTAAATTATTAGTTTCTATTTATACTCATGTTAATGAGAGGAACATGTGACGTCATGATGGGTAGTGGTGAGTGATTGGCCCCGCCTCTGTGCGTGAGGAGGAGGAGGAGGAGGTAACGTCGGTCGGTGCTGTCGGAGTCTGATTGAAGCTGTTCAGAGAGAGAAAGAAACTACAGCAGCAGGACGAGGAGGAGGAAACACACAGTCTGCTTTGCTTTACTTTGAACAGAGCACTCCCTTTAAAATGGCGTATCACAGTCCGTACAGAGGAGCTCCGCAAATCAACGCGCCTCCGGACCAGGGCTTCCTGTGGAATATCTTCCAGAGGTGAGTGCTGAGAGGCGGCTTGTCTTCGTCTCTCACTCCGCTCCTCCGCAGTCTGCTGCTGTCGTTGGAGAGAGAGAGAGAGTGGGGCTAGTAGGGTGGAGGGGTGACACGTTAATGTTTCATTCACAGCTCGTTTATGTGTCTTTTACTCTATAACTAGTTCAGTCTGAGAGCAGAGAGAGTCATAATAGTGCTTTTGTTACCTTTCAGTTGTGGAGCTTCCTGGAAAATACTCCACCACACACATATAGCCTATAGCTATTCAGCTTGTGTCAGTGTCTCACAGCATTATTATTATTAGGGGGGGTCAACAAAACTGGGGTCCAAGGACCTCCAGGAGTCCTTGAAGGCTTTTTTTGTTCTCCAGCAAACAATTTACCCATTTTAAAGATATAAGAGAGATATATAGAGAGAATATAGTTCATGAATGAATATTTCAGCTGCCTCTGTCTCTGCACCAAACTCAAAGCAATGAAAAACCTCTCTCACACAACAAGATGGGGCTTTCCTACAAAATTCAGATTGAGTTGTGAGTCTATATGACGCAGTGTGTGAGTCTATTTATGGGAGGCTGACATGAATACATTGTGAATGAAAGCCCTGTCCAACAGAAGAAGAAGAAGAAGAAGAGGAAGAAAGGCACTTTATTAGAATCAGAATGGTGTTTATTGCCAGGTGTAAGAGGTATACACTAGGAATTTGCTTTGGTTTTGTTGGTGCAAGTTAAACAGTATAATAACAAAAGAATAGATAAAAACGTTAGAATAAAATAAGAATAAAAAAATTTAAATTCACCAATAAACAATATTCAATATAAGCTATAAACAAAAATAGAAAAATATTGATCCCCGAGGTGGAATTCAATTTTTTCACTCTGTTATTTTACATAGTACATGGTACACACAGGCCCGAAATACACACACACACATGCACAAACAGGACCTATATACATGCATTAATGGAGAGATGTCAGAGGGGGACTTAGTGCCTTGCTCAAGGGCGCCTCAACAGTGCCCAAGAGGCAAACTGGCATCTCTCCAGCTACCACTTCGCACTCAGTACTTGGTCCATGCCGACCGTCCGGTTCCCAAGCCAAGTCTCTATGGACTGAGCTACTGCCGCCCCATAATAACCATAGGCTGTGTTATTTGTTATTGAGCTGAGGTTACAGTGTGTGTCAGACAGTGGCTGGTTTTCAAACCACTCATGGTCATCTATTTCAGCAGCGTCAAAAAGTGTGCCAGCATGCAGCGAAGAAGGTCACAGTAGTAGGCAGGCAGAGAGGGGAATACTTGATATGCTATGGCCCCTGGTAATAGTAAGCTATAGAGTTATGTAATACTGCAGAGGATTTCTGCTTTGCAGCTGTTTTACTTTCTCACAACATTGAGATGCTGCACGCATTGCAAGGCTTGGAGCACCGTTAACGAATTATTAATGTGTGGCGAAAAAACACTTAGAAATCAGGTTGATGTGTACATATTTTTGTCTCATGTGTAGCTGCCTTTCTTTTTTTTTTCTCACACATTCATTCATGCAAACAGCACTTCTCATGACTATCATGACACATAACGTGACGTCACATTACCACAGCAATACGACTTTCATGAACACACACACAGTCACATGAGCATTGTGCTGCCTCATCTGCTGGCTGCCTCCTGGTATATATATCTGGCAGAGCCGTGCTGGATTTCCCTCAGTCATGTGGTCAAAGTCAATAGAGCATAGTTGACGCGGGAGGCCTTTCAATCTCTGTGTCACACACTCACACAATTACCTATTCATGACTCACCGTCCCACTGTTGCATTGTCTTTGTGTATCCATTCAGATTAAGTCACACTTTGTAACTCTCTTTATCCTGTCTGATCATGAATGTGTAATGACAAGGGGAAGAAATGGAGTCATTCATTCTCAAGGTGTTTTGCACAGTGAATGGTGAAGGTAGACTGGAAATTATTTTAAAATATATTCCACGTACGGCTGTCAAATTAATGCGATACTAAACGCAAATTCGTTTTAACGCATTGACGCAATTGAGTGACCAACCATGTCATACTAGCTTGTCGGGAAGGAGGCTAAAATAACGCTCCAAACTTGCACTAAATTTTGGCAAGGAAAAAATGTTATGGCCATTTTCAAAGGGGTCCCTTGACCTCTGACCTCATATGTGAATGAAAATGGGTTAAATGGGTACCCACGAGTCTCCCCTTTACAGACATGCCTACTTTATGATAACCACATGCCGTTTTGGGCAAGTCATAGTCAAGTCAACACACTGACACACTGACAGCTGTTGTTGCCTGTCAGGCTTGAGTTTGCCATGTTATGATTTGAGCATATTTTTTATGCTAAATGCAGTACCTGTGAGGGTTTCTGGACAATATTTGTCATTGTTTTGTGTTGTTAATTGTTTTCCAATAATAAATATATACATATGTTTGCATAAAGCAAGCATATTTGCCCACTCCCATGTTGTTAAGAGTATTAAATACTTGACAAATCTCCATTATGAACAGATATAAAAATGTGCGATTAATCGCGAATAATCATAGACAGTCACGACACGATTGATTATTTTAATCGATTGACAGCCCTAATTCCACCACTTGACGCTGAGTGAATCATGTGGAAGTCATTCACTCCTTTCTTGCCTGCTTTCTAATGAGTGACGTTGGTATGTCAAAAATGTGTCCACCCAACCCTTCAGGCTTTGAGTTGGATTTAGATCAACAATACAGATACGTTGCTATGCAAGCACGACAACATGCTCACTGACTGTCCGCTACTTAGAAATCTGACAACATATTCAAACTCGTTAGTAACAAATTAGAATTTGTATGAAGGAATGTGGTTAGAATAAATGAACAGGAGTGAGTGAGAGGGCCGACTCGAATGCTTTGAAGCTTTAAAGCTTCGACCGTTGCCATGGTAATAGACCTTCAAATCAGTATTCGAATGCTTCTTTTTTTTTATATATATATATATATATATATAAGTATATAATGATAAAATATAAATCCCAAAATAGCTCTTGAAAAAAGGAATAATTCCACAACATAATTCATTATTCATATTCAACATTAATTATTATTAGTTTTTCTCAGATTAATATCACTGTTTGTTGTGTGTAGAGGTGCGTGTGTGTACAGTAGTGTGGCAGCGGCCCTGAAACGGGTGAGATGGAGACATTAAGACACAAGAGTATGTCAGCATGCTGCGCCGCACCGCGAAGCATCGAATACCTTCGAATGTTTCTCACCGAAGCTTCGAATCCCAAAAAATTGTATTTTAAACAGCTATAATTTTCACAGACAATTCTTTTTACATACAGTAAAAGTTTATGTGATCACAGAAACATGTGGACTGTATAACCTGAAACAGACCCGTGATTTGATCCACAACTTACACCAGAGATCCAAAAACTTAGAAATGGAAACTGACTGTTGAACGGCAGGATCTCTTTGGAAGGTTTTATGAATGCAGCCTTAATTTGGAAGTTTTTTTCCCCCCGTTATGGGAGCCACAATGACATCGTTTATGTGGAAAGTAGGGCGAGCTTTGTTCCGCGAGCCATATTCCAACCTGATTGCTCAATAGGAAACAGTGAAACATGGGAAAGTGTGAGCAGAGTCACCAAACTGTGGTGTTTTACGTCGTGTCGTCTTGCTGTTTTACCGACAAAGTTCTGTATTTGACAGCGTGAAGATGGACACGCCAGATGGTTAACTGTCTGCGCTGCAGGCGAGTTCTAATGATGTTTTTCCACTTTTTCTGCTCGCTTTCCGTAAAAGTCGGGCGAGGTAACTTCACCTGGGGCTGACAGAGGAAGGGGGAGTGCTTATTCTGTACACACATACTTCTTTGAGTTAATCTATCAGTGTTTGGGAAAGGTTGGGTACCCCCGCTGCCTGCACCACCCCAACCACTCCTCACTTTCACTGTGACAAAGCTCTCATTTATGGAGGCATGCTGGGAGCTGTTTTTCTCCCCAAGGAGAGCAGTCAGGTCTCCTTATGTTTGTTTTTCTTTATTTAGGAGGGGGAGAAGCTAAAGCAAGGAGTAGACGCAGCAGACTTAGAGCTGATCGCCATACAGACAGCCATGAAGGCTGCAGACAGGGAGATGTAACCGCACATAAAGCGTCACAGCTGGGAGCGGAAACCCAGCCCACAAAGTCAGCACTGGGCCAGGCCTGAGGTTTTTTTTCAGTGGGGGGTTCCCCGTCTCCTCCCCTCCCTCTTCTCCTCTGCTGGTATTCAGCTTGTGTGTTACGTCGACAGGTTGGGCCGGGCAGTTTGCTCAGGAACAACTGAGTCACTGGATGTCTGACTAAGCTGTGTTTCAAAACCTGTTATTTGTGTCAGAGTCCAGCCTGTTAATGGGTTTATGGCTGTTACAGCTTTCAGATATCTTTGTTGTGAATTCCAAATTACCGTTTTCTTTTTCTCCATGACCTAAAACTGCTGGATGTTGGTCAAGGGATGATGACATAGCCAGAAAGTTCCTATAAGCTCTACTTTGACTCTGATCAAACACAAGAAGAAAAACAGAACTCCTAGAAGTTATTAAAAGTTCGAAAACCATTTCATGACACACAACTTTATTGGCTTTTATTAAATCTATTAATACAAGGTGTTCAATGATCCTTTTGAGAAGATGGAGCCAAGACATAGACAAAGCCAGTGACTCAGTATTTTTCCATTATAACTTGACAGCCTATTAACATCTTCCTATGACCGACCTTTAGACACTTAAGTGTGGCTTTGCCGTCCTTTCCGTCACCTCCTAGAATAGGTGTGCACTTCAGCTCTTCTTCAGCTCTTTTCAGTTCTACCTTTAAATACAAACACATGATTTAAAAAATAAACTCTTCCCTTAAGAGGGGGCACCCAACTCATTATCACATCAATAACCCTAGGAGGTCTGCAATAATTGATTAATCATTTAATTAATTTACCAAGCATAAATACCACACATTCTCTGGTTCTAGCCTCTCCAATGTGATTTTTTTCAGTGTTTTCTCTGTTCTGTATAATTGTAAACTGAATATCTTTGGGTTTATTATTATTATTTTTATTATTATTATTATTATTATTATTATTATTTTCTTTAGATATTGCAATAATATTGTTATCGTGAATTCTTTTGGCCACGATAATCGTGTTATCTTATTAAAGTTTATTTTATCATCACGCTAAATTCTAGTGAATTACTCCTCATTTTGAGCTTTTGGAAAATGGAAGACTTTTTTAAGGCATTTTATCTTAGTAGACATACAGACATGAAATGCTGAGAGAGAGGAGGGAGGTTATGACATGTAACAAAGCTCCCTGGCCAGAATCGAACTGGGGACATAGTGGTTATATGGTTTTAACCACTAAGCTAGAACACGCCCCTGTAAGCTCTTTCATATGTGATGTTACAGCTTCCCTCGGAGAACTCTTATCTAAAGCATTACACTGTTACATTGCATTACACTGTGAGAATCCTGCAAGCGGATGCTGTATGCTGATAGCACTGTAATACTTCTACAGTTGCCAACATTCAGTTTCACTTTTCGCTGTCTCAGGATCAACACACACACACACACATTCACACACTCAGAGCTTGTCTGACTGGTCTCAGGGGAGCTACAAGCGTACAAGCTGCCTTGTGTGTCCCGATCATAGACCTCCATTCATCCTCAGTGGACTGTTGAAATACTGACACACGCTCGGGAGGATAAAGTTTCAGCTGGCGAGTGTTGATGTCCGCTCCTATTGTGTGTCTGAGTGGGCGGGTGTGTGAAGTGGTTAATGCAGGCGGTATCTAATCTGTGTTTTCCTCCCCAGGGTTGACAAGGACCGGAGTGGAGTGATATCAGACTCAGAGCTTCAGCAGGCCTTATCGAATGGTATGTTTCACTATGTCTGACTGCTCTGCCACTCCCTTTTTTGTTTCCTTCTCCTTATTATCTCATTATTCCTGACCATTTGTGCTTCAATCTCTCATTCTCCTTCCCTCTGTCTTCTCATTTTTATTACTCCCTCTCTGCCTCTTTTTGATCCCTCCCGTCTCCTCGCTACACACCATTACTTTCTGCCACTCTTTTGATTTAAGCAACAGCCAAAGCCTAAGCAGAAAATGGATTATGATTTTATTTTTATCCCGGCGTGGCAGGTGAGCCGACTAAAAATGAAAAGGAGTTTTATTTTTGTCCCAGGACAACAGAGAAGCAGGCGTAAAGTTTATCAGTGCAGCTTCAGAGAAAACACTTCAGTATGTCTCAGTGTCCCTGTGATGACAGCCGACTCAACGCTCTAACGGCTGGTGTTGAAAGTGTTGTCACAGTCCACAGTAGTCCAAATAGTGTTGTCTGGATAGAATATATTATATGAAAATTGTCAGTCTGCCGATACTGAGCCACTTTGTTTGTTTCCCATTTACAGTGTATGAACACTGGATTTGTTTTTCAGCGCTCACACAGAACGGACAGCTCGTGGACTCTGAAAAGTTATTCGCTGAATTTGACAAAAAAGTGTATTGGATTAGAATCGCATACTCCACCTTTTAAATTATTGATATGATATTAATAAATGATTAATTGGGAGATTGTGACTCCTGAAATTGACGGGTCGCGATCATCTAGCAAAGAGACTTCTGACTCTGCGCCTAATGGTTTGTTTACACAGAACCATCTGAGCAGCCGTCATCGGAAAAGGGCAGGCACTTTCAAAAAAATACTTCGCAGGTGATTGGATGAACCCTCTGTCAATCAAACTCTTGCAGAAGCCGGTCAGGAGAAGAGTGAAAACATCTTTTTCATCGAGAAAAGCCTTCAGTTCCGTTCTTTGCTCTTCTGTCAATGAAGAAATACTCTCCAGTTCTGATAGAACTAATGCTGTTGCAGCTACGCTAACCTTTCCATATGCCGCCGTTTTTTGGTGTCTTCAAATGAAACTCGTGAGCTTGTGTTTACAACATGGGAAGTCGTGTACACAATATGCTTGGCGTTTGAGTGGCTAAGTCGTGAGAACACCGCTGCTAAGCAACGGCAATATTAACATTTCTGTCGGCGTCTAGAAGCCACAGAGGCTAACAATTTAGCAAGCTAGCAAGTGGGTAATATAATGCAGGAAATGCAAAGACATAATGACAGAGGACAAAGATGAGGCTGTTGGGAATACCAACTTTTTCCTCAGACATATAAAATTACGAAGAAAAACAATATACGGCTAAAATTACAATATATTAACTTATTATGCACCAAAAAATGAACTTCCATGGCCTGACAACGTCAACATACACGTCACAACTCAGAGCTTTCAGAAACTTTCCACTTACGAGGTCGTGAATACCGTCGGAGCCATGCAAATCTTTGTATTTTGCATTTTGTATTTTGAGTCAGTCAGTGGCACACCTAAATAATTTTTTACATTCATACACTCTTAATTTTCACTTGCATATTGTTGCACGTACCACTGTGGTAAAGGAGAGAACACTAGCAGGCTGAGAAGGACAGAGTAGAGTTCAGTACAAAAAAAGGGTTGGATTTTGATCTGGTTCATTTTGACCGATACGGAAATATGCCACGATTGGCTGGCTCGGAAATCTCTACTTTAGACCAGTGTCTGTAGTCAAAAAAAACTAAAAGAATTTCAAGTAAATCTGTCCTATCATCATTATCATCATCATCATCATTATCATCAAAGGGCAGCTTATCCTTTCCCCACTGGACTTGCTGTTTAAGTCCTTGGTTTTCCTGAAAGCATTCTTCAGGTGTTTGATTTTATATTGGCATTGCTGCCAAGCTCGACTATAACCGTTCGCCTCCATCTTCTCCGAAATCACCTCATAGATTGCCCAGTTGCGATATGAATCATCCAGTTTCCGTTGTACTGACTCTTCGGCGGACCAAATGGAAAATCATACAGCGTGTTTCTTGTGTACTTCAGCCGCGAGAATCCATTTTGCGTGTTATTGTTGTTCTTTTGTTGTTCTTCTCTCTTTCTCTTCTTCTTCTCTTCTCTTGTTGTTTGCTTGTTGTCGTTTAAAAAGACGCCATCGGTGCGCAAATGAGTAGCCTACGTACTTCCGTTTACACCGAGGACATAGGCGGTGCTTAATGTGGCCAGGACGCATTTGCGTACACACTGCTAAGAGAATTTGGTCACATGTGGCCCAGACCTCTTCTGAATGTGGTCTGAGCGATCACATCTCAATGCGTCCTGAATGCGTCTTGAGTGCGTTCAAACCTGTACTTAGAGCTGTCCACTTGTGATCCGATCACCCAGGACGCATGTTAATACCAGGTCTGAACAGGGCCATTGTAAACTGCGTACTGCATACTGTGAGAGAATTGAAAGTTTGACAGGTGTAGCAACAGTAACTAAGGGGACGGGGAATAGGGAACAGTCAATTTAAAAAAGAAATCTTGTAATCCAGCGAGGAGTGTTTTCTGTGCTGCAGACTGGGGGTTCATCCGAGAAAGATTGAAGACTGAGAGGAAATAATCAGCATTAAAAAGCACCCAGGGACAGGACATGAGAATTACAGCTCCTAGTGATGGAAATGCATTCGCTCTTGTAGCTCAGGAGGAGCACGATTCAAACAGGATTAAAGGTTCAGTTCCCACCGGGGCCTTGTAAACGAAAAAAAAGTATACTTATGATTCTGCAAGGATGTTTGGGGAGCAGTGTTGAATAAATGATACAGGTCATCCTCTCTGCTCAAATCCTGGCAAGTGAAGTCAGTTTTACACTCTTGCGCCGTGGACTGAGAAGAGTAACAGGCTGGTAAAATATCTGTTTTCATGCACCGGCATCGCCCCTCTTGACCTTCTTCACAAATAGACAGCTGGGTTGAAATATGGTAATGATTAATGAGACGGAGCCCAGTAGAAACTGTAGCGCAGGTTGATGTTTGTCTTCTCATTAAAATATAATGTGTTCCCCGTCAAGTTTGTGGCTGAGATGCTCAGGCAGCTTTTCAAAGACTTTTTGAACAGATTACTCTCCTCAGAAACCCATTTTTTTCTGGGCACTTCAGAGGAGAAAAAAAAAAAAAACGAAGTGTTGAAGCCAGCAGCAGCAGCGGAAGAAGCTGTTATCAGGCTGCGCAGTGGCTCTGGCTCAGCATACTGATTAGTGTGTGAGGTTGTGCATGCATGCGTGAACACGTGTGTTTATCTTAAGTATGCACGTTGTTCATGTTGTCTGCATTTACGCCAAAGGTCAGTAAAATAGCCTTTTTGTTTTTACAGACTTTGCGTGTATGTGTGTGTTTTTTTTCAGTGTATATGTGCACCTTGCTGTGTGTGCGCGTGCAGTGAGCTGCAGGTTTCCCGGTCCAGTCTCCGCCAGTTCATTAGGCTCACTGTGATATGAAACAGAGCCAGTGGAGCTGAACACACACTGCACTGCATCCTGTCCTGCAGTTCGCTCGCTAATGCTGCCACTTTCTGTCTGTCGTGGCTCTACTGACCCTGCAAATACTGCCTTTATCTACATCACGCCATCAACCAAGCTTTGTCTGCCACGCTGCCGTTTTCCCTCTTGACCTCTGTCGTTATCATCTACCTCTTCTTTTCCCCCCTCCTCCTCCCTCAGGGGAGCAAAGCGTATGAAGGCCCAGGAGGCTGGGTAGCGAGGCAGGGGTTGTTGGGGCTTTGCTGCTGCTGCTGCTGTTTACACTCTGCTGTTTCTGCACCACATACTCGCTCTTATTCTTATCTCACCTCTCAGTGCTCTGCCTTCAGTACCTGTCTTTTTTTGCACTTCTGAAATCTGTCAGCCTCCCTTTTCCATGTTTCCATCCTGCATTTTAACAGTTCCTCTAATCTTTATCAAGTGTTTTGATGCTTGTGAGGCTGAGACTGTGAAGATGATGTCACTTTTTTCTAGTGTTACAAGCTGCATTATGAGCATGACATTGTCTCTGGAGGATAATTCTGTTGCTTGGGTTGATTAGAAACTAACATGACTACACGAGACTGGATGCAGCACCTCTCTCTCTCTTCTCTCCTTTCCTCTCCTCTCCTCTCCTCTCCTCTCTTATTTCACCTCCCAGTCCCTTCATTCCTCAGGAGGATATGGCACCGACTCATTGCCTGCTGTGTCCTCTGTCTGTTCAATCTCTCTCGCTCTAACGTCCTCTCTTCTTCTCTCACCCATGCTCCTTTACTTCTTCTACTCTTTCTCTCTATTCACCCTCCCTCCTCTCTTCCCTCTCTCCATCCCTCCATCAGTCCTGGGTGTGACAATATCATCCCTGATGAGACACTCATTGGCTTTGTGCCGCTCAAGTGTATGTGCATGTGTTCCTCAATGCCTTGTAGCCGTGCCATTTGCTATAAATATATAATTTGTTGGCGTCCCTTCGCTCAGCAGTGAGTCGACATCATACCAACTTGCCGTCATGCTCCCCCACACTCCCGCAACGCGCACAGATTTACACTCCTCCTTGAGTTATTTATTTAAGTGTGTAGGAGCAGTAATAGGCACTGAAATTGCTGATACGATTGAGAGAGCACGGGGGCTCGCTGTGCAGATTGCAGAGTTGGCTGAATGGCGGGACTCAAGGAGCTCGTTCAACATCTCTTACCTCTACACTTCTACATTTGTAGCATTTTGTGAAACTCTGTGGAGTTGAGTTAGATGATGGCAGCAGTGAGCATTTATCATTGTTGAGCTTTTTCAATTATTTTCCCCGTTATCAATTTTCAGACCTGCTTAGCCATGTCTGTTATAGCTGAATAGTCGGCATCGTTGCTATTTATGAGTGACTAGATTCCTCGTGTCCAGCCTGCTGGTCTGTGTCTCACACATCATGACGGCATAAACCACAACAACAAACAGAAACTGAGAATGACTTGCTGACTGACCCATCGGCTAGTGACTATTTATCATGGGTTATGACACATGACCGATGATTTGGCTCAGTCTTGGTGTTTTCACCATTCAAAAGTATGGAATTGCCTGCAACAAAAGCTTGATTCGGTCCAGTGCTGAGAGGACTATCCTATATTTTTGAATGGTCTGTCATGCTTTTAGGTTGTAGAAATCTCTCTTTACAAATAGAGCTGTGTATTGGCAAGAAACTGGCGATACGCTACATATCATGATACAGAGGTTACTATTGAAAATATTGCGATACTGTAAGCAAGGCGATATATTGCAATTTTTTAAAATCTAATTGTAGGAAAACTGTCACATAAGCTTGCCGTGGTAGTCGGTGTTACCGGTGTTACACGGTGGTCGGGCACACACCGATTACATTACAAACCCACCGTCGTTTTTTTACAGAAATAAAACCCATTTAGTTCATTTTGGCGTATCAGGGGCATATTATGAATACAAAGTCGGACGACGGACGCTACAAACTGAAGTGAAAGTGTCTGCTCCATACGGAGTCTCAGCTCAGAGTAGCAGGAGTCAGATTTCACACACGGGATGAGAGAGAGTTGACAGAGACATAGAGATGGCGGAGGATTTGATGTCGAAGCAAAAAGCAAAAGCACCTGTTTGGCAGTATTTCAGATTTAAACCCAATGCTATAAGGGAACCATAATGTTAATAGAGTAATCGCTGTGAGGAGGACGGAGCGGTCACAGCCGGTGTGCGCGGCACCGGGTGGAAACCTGTGGCCTCGTAGCGAAAGCTGGACCGGAGAGGCCAAACACACAGCCATCCGACGGTAAAGATCAAAGTCAGCGCGCTACACATATTGAGCGTCATCTCTTCTTGTAAAATGTCCGGTGTAATCTGTAACACCGGTGTTGTCACAAGTTTATAAACCTTTTTTCTCAGATTTTACGCACATAGTACCTACCTCATAGTACATATCTCACCGTCACATCCTTACTGTCATAGTATAAAGAACACACCACTATGTGCATAAAATCTGAGAAAAAAAGATTTCTTTTTTCTTTCTTTTTGCAATCAGAACAGTGGGATCTGCATTTGCATTTATCACAGTCCCTGTAACGTCCAACATCATAGCGCTACTTTTTTATATACTCTGAGCCCCTGTCTGCCACGAATCTTTGCATGTAAACTATTAATTTAAAATAAATTGGTACAGCATTTTTGAGAATCGATACAGTATATCACAAAACACATAATCTCTAGTGTGTCAATATTTTCTTACATCCCTATTTACAAATAGATGTTATGTATACAAACTTTACCATGTGGTTATTTCATCGATTTATTTATTGAATTACCAGAAACATGCTATATCGTGATGTATCTTTATCGAGATATGAAATGACTTGTATGGTTATAGAAGATTTTGGCCATATTGCCCAGCCCTAGCTGATTCTGAAAATGGTTGTAGTGATGATGTTTATCCCCCTGGTTATCCTGCCTTAACTGTATTTATTTTCCTGTTACATCTCAAATCATTATCTTGGGAAAACAGATTTTTTCTCATGTGTGTGTGTTGGTGCAAGTCTGTGAAACTACTAGCTGAAAATGTGATGTTTGTGTGTAAAAGTTAATGTCCATGTGTGCTCACGTATATCAAGCGCGTATGTACAAGTGTCTCACTGAGCTCCAACACAGCCGTTAAATGTATGTGTACACACTGCGGTTAGTTCACCCGGTTTTTCCACCACCTCTCTCTCTCCTCGCCTTCTCTCTCCCCTCCTCCTCACTTCTCTCTCTCTCCATCTCACCACCAGCAGTGAGAGAGCCCAGTGTGTGGACTGGACAGAGGGTGTATTGTCCCAGTTTGCCATCAGACGCACACACAAGACTCACACACAAACATCTCAACCAATATGACCACCTCACACTGAGCAGCCGCAGTCCGTCTGGCATACATCGGTGACCTCACAGTTAGCTACTGGTGTGAAAAGTGTGTGTGTAGAAGAATCAATGTGACTGGAAAGGTCACAGCTTGTTCTCCTTTTCTCTGCCTTTGGTCATTTATTTCCTGATGGCTCGAAATGCTGGAGCAACACTTATTCAGACGTTACAAAAGGATGTCTGATGTCTCTGTGTCTTTGGTCATCTGGCAGATTTAATTTGAAATTTAACATTTTGGCCATGGTCAGATCTCAGCACATTAGAGCTAGACTGATAAATCAACCAGGCATATATATTGGCTGATATTAGCTTATTGCACATATGTCTGTATCTGTGTATACATCCGCTAAGTAACAAGCAATTGCAGTACAAAAACATCAGCTAACATGTAGGGCTGCAACTAATGATTATTTTCATTGTGGATTAGTCTGTTGATTTATTTGATTAGTTGTTTGGTCTATAAAATGGTGAAAAATGTCGATCAGTGTTTCCCAAAGCCCAAGATGACGTCCTCCTCAAATGTCTTGTTTTGTCCACAACTCAAAGATATTCAGTTTACTGTCATAGAGGAGTAAAGAAACTAGAAAATATTCACATTTAAGAAGCTGGAATCAGAGAATTTTGACTTTGTTTTCTTTAAAAATGTCTCTCTGGTGAATAATTTAATAGTTGACAGCTAATCGATTAATCATTGCAGCTCTACTAACATGTTGATGTTAAGCAGGTATAATGCTTACCACGTTCACTCTCTTAGTTTGCTAACATTTGCTAATTAGCTAAACAGAAAGTACAGCTGAATAGAGCCGCAACGATTAGACGATCAACAGAAAAATAATCGCCAACTATTTTGATTAATTGTTAAAAAAGTCATTTTTCATGCAAAAATTGTCAGGAAATGCTGTTTTAAGCCTCTCAAATATGGAGATTTCATGCTTTTCTCTGTTTTATATCATATTAAACTCTTTGGATTTTGGACTGACAAAACAAGACATTTAAAGACATCACCTTGAAATTTGAGTAACTGGGATGGACATTTTTAACTATTTAATTACAACGTTTCATAAATGGTTAATCGATAAATCTAGAAAGTCGACAGATGAATCGATGATGAGTGACTGATGGGAATGTCATTTGTTTTGCAGTTATATGGTCATGAGTATACCAGACAAATTAAAAAATTTGTCCTGATGATGGCGCTAGATAAAGTCATAGGATCAACAAAATGATTTCAACGATGGGGTCATGAACGTGTGTACCAAATTTGATGGCAATCCATCTTTCAATAGCTGTCGAAACATTTACACTAAAACAAGACTCGGTCAAAACTAAGTACAGTATATTGCTGACCCGTGTACGGTCAGTCTGTGAATTTGTGGCTCAATTGTTGTACAAATAGTCAGTGGTCATGTCTATAATGTTAAATCCAGCGGTACATGTCCACCAGGTCCGGCGAGGACACTAGGGGACGCGCTGCTCCACTCAACTGGCTGTTGAAGCGGTATTCCGTCTAAACAATCCACCAAAATCTACTTTGAAAACAATTTAAGCGAGAAATAGGCTTTGCAACTGCTGAATCTTGCTTCATTTTAGAAGTAGATCGCATAGTTTGACAGCTTGGTCCAAGTTTCGTGAGCCGTACGCGTCGCGCTGGACGGGCTCATTTGCATAAAGGACTGTTCCCCGTCTTTTCATTTTGAAAGAGCCATTGAGCGGCCAATGAGGAAACTCCAACACTCGGCCGACCAGTCGTGTAACTTCATCACTCAGTGACAGACTTTTGCGTTTGTAGGGCTGGCCCGCTGCGGTCCAGCCAAAAACAAAAATGTCAAACTCATTATGGCGCTAGAGGCAAAGTCAAAGGATCACCAAAGGCAGTGGGATTCATTCTTTGGGAAACACGAATGTCTGTACAAAATTTCATGGCAATCCATCAAATGGTTGAGACATTTCAGTCTGCATCAGAGTGATGAACCAACCAACTGACTGACATCCCAAGAGGAATACCAGTAGAGTGGCTAAATAATTACACAAGAAAGAGTTTTTTTCTGCCCTTTTAGAAATTCTGGCAGAAACCATGTCAGGTGCCCTTCAGTGTGGAGAGAGCAGACCAAACAAGTGGATTGTTGTACTCCTCATTAGCTCTGTTATGGCTGCTGTTGGGACGGAGGGGGATCTGGGCTCCTGAATGCAGCACTGGTGGAAGTGCCTGCCAGGGTTTATTTATGCCAATAAACCTGCTTTTACAGACCTGCCTGTTAATGCATCCTGGTGTGATCAGATGTCACATAAATCTCATTGAGAAAAGACACGTAACATTCACAGTTAGCTACTGTATAGTTTCTAAAATACTGTCATCAGTTTGTCAGAAAATAGTTTTGATTTATTGATAAAAAAAAAAAAAAAAACTTGTGGGAGACAGGAGGTTTTCATCAGACTGCACTGCAGCAAATAAACACAGCAGTTACTCTAGTTCTACAAATTGGTCTGGCATCAATGCGCTTATGATACTTTATGTTTGTTGTTTTGAGATCAGCACTCCAATAGATAGTATAAGAATATAGATTCTGGCCCAAACCCCAGCTCCAGTAAGAGCCTCAGGCCTGGTCCCAGAACAGTCCCAGACAGCCTCAAGATCAATAAAACAGACCGAGGAAAAGAATAAAATGTCCAGTGTCTTCTTTGAACACTGAAGCAAAATCTTGAGTATGTATTTTGCATCCCAGAAAACACTTTTATGGACCTTTTTAAAGGTTAAGTCTGGGTGAAAACAAATCAACAATAAAACTTATATATTCAGTTTAGCTTGCCAGCTTTTTATTTAAATGAGGTGTTTCAAATTTCAAAGAGTTTAATCTAAGCTCTTATGGCTCACACTGCAAACCTGCTTACTGCTGGCATAGCTAAATCAAAAACAAGCAGTCAGAAGCAACACAGTGTGAAAAAGGCTAAAATACCACAGATGCTGTTTTAGGGTCTGCAGATAGAGTTGCAGGGAATCTTAGGTCAGCAGAAGTAGGCTAGAGAGTTCAGGTTACTGCAACAAAAACTAAACTGCAAACTGTTTTGTGCTGCTTCTCATCTCCTCATGTCTCTTTTCTTTTGTCGCCTTTGCTCATCTGGTTATCTTTCTTTCTTCTCTTTTATGTTTGGACTTCTTCTCTCATCTTGTCTCTCCCCCGCATCCTCCGACACTCATTTCTCTTCCTTTCTGGTCCTGAACTGTCGAGCCTCTCCGTAATAAAGTGAGGTGGTGAGTCAGCAAGGATTTAGATGCCCCGATAAATCTCAGCGTCTTGAGAGTTGAGAGTGAAGAGGGCTATAAAGTGTAAACACCCTGCTGAGCTAAAGCCCAGTCAGTCTTTTTCCTGTCCTATAAATGACAGGTATATCCACACAAGATTGAAGAGTTTGTCCCAAAGATGAGAAATAACCGTTTTGTGTGTTTGAGAGTAAAAAGGCCATAAAACGTAACAAAACTCAACTGCTTTATAGTCACTTTTTAACAACTTCAACTTATTTTTTATTTCTGATTCTTTCCTCTGATTTGACCATATGCTAAATGATTTTATCCTCTTCTCCTGTGAGTGAATTATTAATGTGGGTGGCTCCTGTGGGAACTGAACATGACCGATGTCCATCATCTGTCTACACCCAGATCATTTCACTGACAAGATGTCACCAATACAACAGGAGGAAGTGGAGGGGAAGCTAAGTTATTACAGCAGACTGTACTATAGATAGAAGATGGATCATATATTCCAAATTTAGACAATCTTGCACTGGCTTTCATTGGATAACAGAAATGATTTATGAAAGGTATTAAAGGTCTTATTAATAACATTTTTATGTCGACAATTAAAAAAACAAAAAAAAAACATCCACAGAACTTTTAAAAAAGATGGCGAATAAAAGTATGGCCGTTCCTGAAAAAAAATATGATTGTGAATTAATCATTTTTTTTAAATTTGGCGGGTCCAAATTCATGTTTTGTTTTTCTCTGTGGAAGATTTTTAACGTTTGGTTCCCACCTCTAACAAGGCTTGTGAGCCAATAGTAAAACGATGATGGTATCACGTGGTATCTCTGGATCGTCAGTTAGTGTGGAAAAAACGGATAAATAGCTGACATTGACGATAAATGCCTGGCAACCATTTGTTGTGAAGTAAATGCAGTGGAACGGGGGAGGGAGAATGTGACATCTAGTGGCTGAATGTTATCAGCGTTATCAGCGTTATCAGTAGCACCTTTAAATGACCACTAATGTTCCTGTTCACTAATCCTAAAGTCATCTGATGAGTAGGTCTGGGCGATATGGCCAAAATCTTCGATCACGATATAGGAAATTTCATATCGCGATAACGATATACATACACGATATAGCATGTTTTCTGGTAATTCAAAAATAAATAGTCTATAACCACATGGTAATGCCTTTTTTTTTGTATAATCCTTTGTGAATTAAGTACTTGACAACTTTAATGCAAAATGAACAAAGTGAAATTATAGAGAAAAATAAATAAATATTTCCATATATACACTGTTTGTTAATCACATTTGAACTGGGTGGTTATGTAAAGTGTGGTGTAAAAACAAAACCACAATCTTCAAATGATACTCCATCGGAGAAATTTGAGTTAGTATCTGCTTGTTATTATCAATTTAGATGACGTAACTGTGTATCACAATATCGTGATATATGATTTCATCACGATACAATTCCAGTGAAAGACGATAAATTATCATATTGAATTATTCGCCTGGCCATACTGATGAGATTTTATTTTCTGTTCCTAAACTGAAGACCAAAGGATTGATTTTTCCTGATCGCACTCAAATGTCTCTTTGTCTCTCATGCTTTCCTCGTCATAATTGAGCCAAGAAAACAGTTTATTATTTTTTTTAGACAATGTCATTAGCAACCGCAGCTGCTCTCAGCTTCTGTGCTTGGCAGTCTGTGTGTTATCTTACAAATCTCTACTGAAAACTTCCTAAATGAGCTTTCATTCCCTCATAATTGCCTCCTGTGTAGCTGTATTATCCAAATTTTTTTTCATATTATCTCCTGTGTCTTATTATAAATGTTTTTTCCCCACTATATTTTCATTTAAAATTTGAACAGCATGAAATACAACCTTTACATTGATATAATATATAACACAATATACAATTGCTGCATTGACACTAAATCAATGATGAAAAATAACATAACAAATGGTAATCTATAGAAAATGGAGTATATTAATTGCAACTATACAAACTAAAAAGTATTTAGAAGAAAAATACACATTCTAAAAGGTCGGAAACTGCATTGTCCTCAGAAATTAGTCATTCACTTGATCATCTATTAAATCTAAATCCTTCATCTCCATATATTTTCAAATATATGCTGTGGCCTTTAATATGTAAGTTATTCTTTCTAATGGAAGGCTTGATAATATCTGCCATATCCATTGAGTAGTGCTTGGTCTGTGGATATTTTTCCATAGCAGTGGAATATATTTATTTTTGCGTAAAGCAAGTTGAGGTCTATAAACGCTCGCTCATTTCTACTATAATTGTGTTTCTCTGGATATAAACCCAACAGAAAAAGCTTAGGGTCCAGTAAGATTTGTTTTGAAATAATCTTCCCAGTTATAACTTTTACCTCTTCACAGAACGTTTTAAATTATAAATGTTTTTAGTTTTGTTGTCCTTACAATAGATACTAAAACAGTCCACTAGTCTCACTGGTCTTGTATGTTTTTAACTGGTATTCTTCTGTCTCACAGGCACATGGACTCCTTTCAACCCAGTGACGGTGCGCTCCATCATATGTAAGTATCTGCTGACGGTGACGTGCCCACCTTTTACACAACCGGCTCGTTGTTCTGCAAGTTGTTTATTTGCCTCCTTCCCCATGACAACCGGATAAATTCATTACGGTGTGAGCAATCCGAGGGCAGAACACAAACTTATCTTTGGCTTCAGTAATTTGCTGCTGTAGTGGAAACCTGCAGCCATCAATAACAGGAGGAGGAGATGAGAGCATCAGCAAGAAATGGGAGAGTTCGTTCCAAAAGGCAGCTGCCGATTGCCTCGGACTCCAAATATTGATTTGTTTGCACTCTTAAAGCAGTTGTTGTAATATACAGCCGAGGTTAAAAACTTTAAACTCTGCAGTGTATTTAAGGACTAGGTTGGCTGCTTTTTAACTGTACTATTGTAGGTCAGACTGTACTTCAACACAAATAAACAATTCTTTATATTTCCTGTGGAATCTGAAATAATGTGGCTGTTTTATTTTTTAACTTCAAAAACCCTGGTACATTTTACGCTATTGCTTTCATTTTAGACAAAAATATGTTAAAAAATATCTTTTCCCAGGTCTCAAATGTACTTTGTTCCCTTTTTTGTTGTGTGACTCGCGGAGTAAATCCCTATAATTCCATCGCCTCCCCTTCCTACTGTTCCATACTCAGTAAATCCATTGTTTAATAGTCCCCCAGCAAGAAGCATATCCTGTGATAACACTCCCTTTGTTGGAAGGTAATTGGATTGAACCGCATGAGGGTGAGGAGTGGAGTATTGGTGGGGGTGATGGAGCAGTTTTCTTTCTCTGTTATAACGTAGTTTTATGAGGCAGAAGTTAGTCAAGTGTGAGAACCACAGTTTACACTTCTCTGCCCTCTGACAGCCCTTTAAAACTATTCGTGGTACCATTTTTGCTGACTGCATGCTGATGTAGTTGTGTGTATACAGTATATATAGAGTGAATAATGTCTCTTACAGTATACCTTATTCCTGACCTCCTCCTCCTCCTCTCCTTCAGCCATGTTCGACAGGGAAAACAAAGGCGGGGTGAACTTCAACGAGTTCGCCGGCGTGTGGAAGTACATCACAGACTGGCAGAACATCTTCAGGAACTACGACCGGGACAACTCCGGCTTCATCGATAAGAACGAGCTCAAGCAGGCGCTGACTGGATTCGGTGAGCAGCAAAGTATGCTGGTGTATTTACATTTGCTGAATGTGGTGGAGGTCTCAGTAGCTGTCTCTAGGAATGTCCTTTCTCTGGGTCAAAAGGTCAGATTTTGTCTTTTCAGTAGCTCTGTGTATGTTTGGATAGACCAGCATGCCATTGGAAATTGTTCATTAAAGAGGACCTATTATGCTTTTTCCCTTTCCTTTAGTGTGTTATATAGTTGTTTGTGCATGTAAAAGGTCTGCAAAGTTACAAAGCCCAAAGTCCACGCCAAAGGGAGTTACTCTTCCCCACAGAAACACTGCTCCTGAACTGCCTGAAACGCCTGTCTTGAAGTCCCGCCTTTACTTTCGCAACGTGGTGATGTCACCACACACCAAATTTGCATAATACCTGCCTAGCTAGTTTGGCACGTCCTCACACAAAGCTAGTTAGAGCGGAGCTGGAGTGACGTCCGAAGAGTTTGGTTTGGTTGACCAATCACAACAGACTGGGCTTTTTGGGAGGGGGGTCACAAGAGCTCAAACAGAGCGTTTTGAACATTAAAGCATGTAAACATGTTTTAGTAGAAACCCAAAATACAAGTATGCACCTGAAAATAAGCATAGTAGGTCCTCTTTATAGGAATTGTTTGCTAATTTTGCTCATGTAGTAAATACTCGTCTAAATACAGACATGCAGTTCTAGCCTGCCATCTACAATGCAGAACAAATAATAGGGGACAATTCCAAAATCGTTATTTAGCGCAAAAATACATTCATGTTTCAGACAAATGTTTACACAGAAATGTAACTCAGCAAATAAAATGAATACAACTGTTCAGTCTATGTTATGCATGATTTCTGTTTGCCTTTGTGATTCTGTGTCAAGTGTCAAAATCCCTAAAGGCTTTTAGGCAGGGCTGGGCAATATGACGTTATATATCATCAAAACGATATACAAATGTCTATCGTATTTATTTGTCTATATTGTTTCTATCGGTAGGTCTATAGGTCTATATTTATTTATTTTTTCTCTGTAAATTCACTTCCGATGTTATCTTCATTTTACACTCAAGTTCTTAAAATGAGAAATTACTCATACTTTCATTTGTCAAGTATTTAATTCACACAAAAATAGGCTTTACCATGTGGTTATTTTATATAGACTATTTATGTATTGAATTACCAGAAAGCATGCTATATCGTGATATATATCGTTCTCGAGATATAAAATGACCTACAGTATATTGTGATAGAAGATTTAAGCCATATTGCCCAGCCCTACTTTTAGGTGTCCATAATGGGGACTAAACAAGATGTTCAAATCTATGACCAGCACATTGTCAATATCCTGTTTGCTGTTGTGTGCAGGCTATCGTCTATCAGATCAATTCTACTGCACGCTGATAGAGAAGTTCGACCGGCAGAGGAAGGGACAGGTTGCCTTCGATGACTTCATCCAGTGCTGTATTGTACTACAGGTAACAGATTCACACCAAATCAAAAAATAAACTGTATAAAACATGATTTCTCCACAGAATAGGAGAACAGGACGTCCTTTGGTTTTACTCCTTGCATCACAACGAGGCTACTCTTGCATTCATAAGATTCAAAGGGGGAATTTTAATTATGCATATTTAAGAAATGCATTACAGTCCTCCGTTTTTAGATTGAACTTCCACTCCAGCCTTTATGTTTCGTTTCAGTAATTTCACGCGCATACAATTGTAATGGAAGCTGCCAAGCGTAACTATAACCTTTTCACTAATAGAGAAGCTGAAGGAGCTCTTCAGGTATACGAGGATAGTAATACAACAGTAGCTTTTGAATTGCCTCGCTCAAGGTCTCACTCTAGTGGTATCAACCATTCACTTTGTTTGGCACATTTTTCCGACCTAGATTTGAAATGAATGACCTTGTTTTGATATATCCGCATCTCCAGATGTATAAAGAATTCAAGCACTGATACTATTCGGTGACCCAGTGTTGAACGTCTGTTAGCTATGGTAGTAAATGATGTTTCAATACGACACCTAACCTATATGAATGAATGTATATCTATTTTGCATTGGAGACTTTGAGATAAGAATGAGAAGTAAATTCACTATTTTTCCCCGCTTTCCACAGAGGTTGACTGATGTGTTCAGGCGGTACGATACAGACCAGGATGGCTGGATCCAGGTTTCATATGAACAGTATCTATCCATGGTCTTCAATATAGTATAACGCACACTGATCATCACAAAAGAGCACAACTGGACACAACTGTGCCAAAGCTACCGGCACCTCCCAGACGTCTGCCATGGTGGACAATACAAGATTTTTTTTTAACCCTAATTATGAGCCCCAGTTGGGCTGTTTCACACAAATTTATAAAACAAATACAATGCTTCAGTTTTTTTGAGGTTGTAATACTCTCCAGATGATTGTCCGGAGGTACAACTATTATGCTTCATGTATTAAAAAAAATCTTGTAGTGTTTTGTGTGATGACAAACCTGAAGTACGTCTGTGCCGGGGTTGGGGAATATTGTGGACACATCATGTCTTTCTGTCTGTCAGTCTGTCTGTTATTGTCGACAAAACTTTTTAACGTCTTAACTTTAATTGATACAATTAAAAAAAAATAACTCTGTTGAGAGTGAAAATGATGCATTGTAAATATGATTTAAGATGCATTGCATGCTTTTCAGGGAAATTTAGCCCCACTTTGAAGCATGCTTTCCCTTTCTCTCTCTCGTCTTCTCCTCAGCCCTATTTTGCTCCAAGCCATGTTTACAAAACGGTGAAAGCAGTTGATGTTCTGCTTCGAGATTCACTGACATGCCAGCTTACATGCCATATTTGTACAAACTTATTTTTAACTGCGAAATCAAATGTTAGAACATATAATTTTTCTGGTAGGAAGGTAAGCATAATGCCTTTTAGTACGGCTTATTTTTTGTGCATGATGCCTTAAAATGTGTAAAAAGAACACAAAAGAGAAATCTTTTATTAAAAAAAGAAAGAAAATCAGATGTGGGTGTTTTTCTTTCATTCATTCATAGAGCTACTGTATGTTGCATTGCAGAACATATAATTTTATTTATAATTTTATATATAATATATATATATTATATTATTATATATTATATTAATATAATATATTATTTTATTTTATTTATTTTAGAACACATCATTTTATTATTATTATTATTATAACAGCAGAGCATATCATTTTTTGGTAGGAAGGTAAGCATAATGCCTTTAGTAGGGCTTATTTTTTGTGCATAATGCCTTAAAATGTGTAAAAAGAACACAAAAGAGAAATCTTTTATTAAAAAAGAAAGAAAATTAGATGTGAGTGTTTGCTTTCATTCAGTCATAGAGCTACTGTATAGATAGATAGATAGATAGATAGATAGTCATTTCATTGATCCCGAGGGAAATTCAAGTTTCCAGCATCACAGTTCCATAGTGCAAAACATGTCAGTAAAAAGGCAGTAAAAAAGTACAAAAAAATATACCAGATATAAAAATACAGGGAGATGATGAAAACTGTTTAAACTGAATATAGTGCAGGGTAACGGCTGTGATACACAACTATTAAAAAAGTGAATATAGTGCAAAAGAGACTGTTAAAAATGAATATAATGCAGGGTAACTCCAGTAGCTTAGTCTATGAAAGTAGGAAGAGAAAAGAGAGATTTTGATGTGAAAAAAAGACTTTTACAACCCAAATATCTCATGTAACAAAAGATAAAGTAACAATGAACACATGGGACACATGATTATAACTTGGACATTTTTTATTGTGCTGTCTTTAAATTTATGGTGAAGGAATTCATTTAATTAAAAAAGTGAATATAGTGATGTTGCATTGCAGAGGAAACAGTTGAAAGTGGCTCAATGTCTCCATCTGCTGGACGTTGGTGGTTTTTACCACCGCAATGCACCAACACGACTCCCGGAACCTTTGTGTGCATGTTGCTTGTTTCTATGGGGGAGTATTAAAGTGGTACGCCTTCATATCAAAATTGTGTTGGACTTAGCTGACATTTGCTGCCATACTGCGTAAAGAGCAAAGAGTAGAGAATATAATGATGCTAAAACATTTTCGGAAGTTGACACCAGTTCTAAGGACTAGCTATCATCACAGTAAAACACGTGGACAGTCCATAAATGAGAGTTTGTCTTCAGTAAAGTCCTACAGCTCTGCAGCAGGAGGTGAAGACACAGGAACAGGTATGTTGTGGAAACATGCAGTAACTTAATACTGACTGTAGGAGGCAGCAGAGGCCTCCTTAATGTCAATACAGACATTAAACACCTGTAACTACATCACACTCAATGTTAACTAATGCAAAGACTGAAAGGTCTTCAAGCAAGATATCATCACTTAGAGTCAATACAGTACACTAAATCCACAAATAAATGTTGATGGGTCATAACAGAACAAGCACAAGTTTAATTAATAACCTTAAATGAGGGCTCTGTTCCATTAAGTTACCTCAGTGAGCCACCATGAACAATACCAAGGCCCTGAAAGTGGTAAACCTAAATGGGATGCAGCCATCAGTATTGTTTTAGTGTAGTTTTCCTGCTATGACATGTTAAAACGAGTTATGAAAAAAAGCCATGTTGCTTTCCTAAGGTTGCTCCAATTATTTTCACTTTATGATTTATTTATTTTTTATTTAAAAAGGATCCCCATTAGGTGATACCAATGGCACCAGGTAGTCTTCCTGGGGTCCGAAATCAAGTACATTACATTTATCACATACATACTATATACAACATCATATTTGTGTTACACTAATAACATTCACATTTTCCAAACATATATGAATTTCACATTCATACACAATCTTCCGCAACCATTTAGACCTCAAGGCCCATCATCAGGGAAAAGGAACAAAAGAAAAGCCATACATGACCAACTCTGGACTATGGATCAGCTGCTTAAGTGATGTATTCTTAGATGGTATTTGAATGGGGATTTGTTAGAGGATTGACGGATGTAAAGAGGGCAGCTATTCCAATGATGATTATCATAATTGATTAATTTACTCTAATAAATATACAAAAATCTGATCTTCCTCATGTTTGATAAGATGAAACCAGAAAATTATTGTCCTTCTCTCTTAATTAATGACTTTACTCAATTATCAACACAGTTGATGACAAATTTTAATTGACTTATCATGTCAGTGCTATTCTTAATTGTTTAAGTATTTGCTTTAACCCTAAGAGACCCACCAAAGACCCGTTTTTGTCTTTTTTTCAGGGTGGTACAGGGGGTCTTTAGGGGGAGATAGCAGGTCAACAGTAGATGTCACATAGAAGTGGTGTACATCATCTGAAAGCTGGGAACCTGAAGATTAATTTGAGATACAGCTAAACACTGTGTGTCAAGTTGTTCTAGTCATAAATCAGAAATAAACATGAATTCATTAATTGGTTAAAATAAATTGTGAAAGTGTAGATTGGCTTTGAAAAATATGATGGTCATCCCCATGCTCACTTATGTCTCATAAGTTGTTGCAGCAATTTTTTGGTTGAAACCATTTGTTACATAGATTTGGTGCTAAATTTATCCTTTTTTTAACATTTGAATTGATAAAAATGATTAGAAATCCCTCAAAAATACCACATTAAGACACCTAGACCTTGAGGAACACCATAGAACAAGCCATGCTGTGATTTGGTATCAAAAGTTTAACATTTGGAGATTTCTGCAAGAATTGCATTTTTCGGCACAAGGATGGCGAGCATTTTTGTTGTGTAAACTGCTCAGAAACCCCCTTATTGTCAATCTACCTAGGAAAGCCATCCATCCTCTGAATGCTCTAGGTCTCTAGTTTGTGTTTATAAAGTTTCATGAGGCTGTGATTATCCTAGAGGTCACAACAGGTCATTTTATACAGTGAGGTCAAATTTTAAAAAATTGTCTCACTATATGAAGTGGCTACTATGAATTCCTATGAACTACTAGAAATCTCCTCTCAGAAACAGTTATACCACTAAAATATGATGCTAATGTTTAATCTGCATTGCCCTAAAGTGTTACTGTGAAATAATGAAATGGAAAACACACACAGGTAGTTAAAACGTGGTTCCTCTCCCTTGCACACACACTGTACTGTGTGATAATTTGTTTGAGGTCTAGCAGAGTAGAGAGGGCTGCCTAAGACAAATTGCCTTTTTTTCCACTTCACTGGGTTTTGTTTAGCAGTCCCTTCTCCTTAGAATAGCCTGTGTGAGCGCTCGGTAGCTTTGTTTTCCTTGCTGTTCTCTCTTGGATGCAGTTGCCTCTGGCTGCGGTTGACAGCTGGATTCCCCGGGATGACCCTAAACAATGTCGGGTCAACTACCTGCTGCAACCTCAAGCCACAATGGCACACTCACACACACTTATAAACACACAGTTGAGACAGAGCGGGAAGCCAAGGCCCTCAACGCCTCAATCCAGACCACCTCTTTCATTGTTTCACTGTCTGTCACCGTTTCTGTTATCAAGTCTGTCCACATAAAACAATTTACATTCCATCTCCATCCCTCCTACCGTGGAGGTTAAACTCAGTGTCTCTTTCTAAGTGTTGTGGTCCATATTGGTTTCTGTCTGTGCATCTTTATCATTCTCTGTCATTAGCTGCGGGACAGACTGTGGTCGCAGAGCGCAGGGGGTCCGTGGTTACCGTGGCGATAAACCGGCCCGAGGTGCGTAATGCGGTGAACCAGGAGACAGCGAGGCGTCTGCTGGAAGAGCTGGAAGCCTTCGACAGTGACCCAGACATAAATGTGGCCGTCCTGCATGGGAAAGGTAAGAGGATTGTAAGAGACAGAATGGATGGGTGAAAATATGCTGTTGCCTGGCTCAGAGTTATTTCACTCAGGCATTTACAGACATACGACAGAGTTTGAGTCTGGTTTGACTCTTTTTTGTCTCTAGTTACAGGCCAACCAGCCATCCTCAGCATCAGTCATGTTCCTCTAGGTCAGGGGTCATCAACCTGCGGCTCCGGAGCCACATGGCTTTAGGCCCTCTCCAGTGGCTTCCTGTGGATTTTTAAAAATGGAAATGAATAACGTCTTTTTGTTTACATTTTCATTTTTATTTATCATTGTTGTAGGTCTATGGTACGACGGAGTATTAGGGCCACATTGAGAAAAAAAAATTAATCTGAGATTTCGAGAATAAAGTCATAATATTACGAGAAAAAAGTCATATTATGAAAATAAAGTCAAAGGTTTACGAGAAAAAAAGTCGTAATATTATGATAATGTTTTGACTTTATTCTCATAATATTACAACTTTTTTTCTCACAAAGTTATGACGTTATTCTCATAATGTTACGACTTTTTTCTTGTAATATTATGACTTTATTCTGGAAATCTCAGATTGTAGTTTTGCGGCTCCAGACAGATTTTTTTTTTCTTTTTCTTTGCCTAAAATGGCTCTTTTGATAGTAAAGGTTGCTGACCCCTGATCAGGTTCTGAGTTTCCTCTTCCTTTATTTATCTGCACCTCATTTTTTAACATTTCAGCCTGACAACTGGTCATGTAATTTTTTGGAATATCATGAAATTCTGAGAGCATAACACCTGAAAGAAATATTTTTTTGGGAAATATGTTATATATATTTGCTTTCATGTGGAGAGATAGACAAGAAGATTGTTATCATTCTTCTGTCTGTTAGCTTAGTTTAACCCAAAGACCAGAAACAGCTGGAAACCGCTATCCAAGTTGTGCAAAAGGTACCAAAATATCACCTACCAGCCCCTCTAAACCTCACAAATTATTATATCTCGTTTGATTAATCTGTACACAAACCAAAGTGTAAAAACACTAGATGTGTGAATCACCAGAGGCTTTACAATACGATACTTTCACAATACTTAAGGCACGATACAGTCTTATTGCGATTTTAAACATTTTGCGATATGCTGAGTATTGCAATAAGATATATTGCGATTTATTATCTTTTTTCAACTGCAGATTATGCAGTTTGTCAACATCTGTTTTATCTCTGTTCATCTCAGAGTTTTCATTCACATATCTTGAGGTCAGAGGTCAAGGGACCCCTTTGAAAATGGCAGTTTTTCCTCGCCAAAATAGCGTAACTTTGGAGCATAATTTAGCATTCTTCCCGACAAGCTAACATAACATGGTTGCCAATCGATTCCCGCTACAACCTCTGAAAGACGAATTGCGGCCGACGGATTGTTAAGAGGTTAATAGTTCATATAATAAAAGATTGATACTTGACGTCCGTGTATCGATATACAATATTGCCACGCAAAATATCGCAATATTATGCTGTATCGATTTTTCCCCCACCCCTAAGAAAAACACATTGTGGTTTTACAGAGTATAATGTGCCGGACTATTTCTTGGCCAGAAGCAGTAACTTCCTGGAGTCTCCACTGGTTGCTTTGCAACACTGCAGTGACAAGAAGCTTCATTCAATCAGGAAATTAGAGGCATTGTCTTTGCAAATTAGAGAATTTGTAGGCACCTTTTTTGCCAGAAAGTATTTTACAACTTCCCATCTTCCTGGTTTTTACAAGTTAAGGAAATCAGACTCATTAATAGCCCTTAATTATTAAGTTGTATGGGCTCAAAAATACTTGTAAACCAGAAAGGAAAGTCATGGGATAGTCATTGAAACCTCTCAGTCCTTCTCTCCAACCTCTCCTCTGTCTTACTACCTTCTCTCCATCACATTCTTCCTGTGCAGCTTTTGCTCCTCGGAGTCCTTAGATCTAGCCGAAAATGCCGAGGTGACCAGACTGGTGCACGCGCAGAAAAAACACACACACACACACCTGTGAGGTGGCCTGCACTGTGTCAGCCGCCCAAAGCCAGAATCATGACACGGTCCTAATACCGCTAAAAATAATCATCACACACACTGAATGAACTCCTTCCCTCAGTGGAAATAATGTCTTCAACCTGGATCAACCTGTCCGCCGTATGAAGTGCACCGTGGCCTCAAGAGACACAAGTATATACTTTGTTTGGTACTTGAGAGGTTGGAGTCTCTCCAGATGACGGCTGCAGAGTGCTACTAGTCTCAGCTGTGAACAGAAAACAGTGTGTGTGTGTGTGTTAGAGAGTAATTAGCTCGTGTTAAATGGGTTAGCAATGAGCGGCACAGTAGGTCATCCCAGCAAAAGTGGCTCTTCTGCGATTCCCACAATGTCTGTAATGTGCTTTTAATCGTCCCGCCACACATTCCTGTCAGCAGGTTGTCCTGTATTATAACAAGAAGACTGACCTTCAGAGGCGATTAGCGGTCTGTCTGTTATGAGATGACAAGCAGGGAGGTTTCGAGTTTGGCTGTATTAGTGTTTCTGAAAAACATAAGGAATCCATTTTGTTCAAATTAGCGCCAACACGATCACTCTCTCTCTCTCAGTTCTCATTTTTCCAGTGTCGACATTTTTATTTTTTTAACTTGTGAAATTAAGAGTAATTGCTTTCTGCAGGTTTTGAATATGCCGGCAC